>JASWJB010000072.1:0-153933 GCA_032433595.1 Conoideocrella luteorostrata
CCCCCCCCCCCCCCGATATGCACGTCTTATTATATCAGTAATTTACAGCATGCATGTGTTATATAAGTGTATAAAATAATACATTTTAGCCGCTTGATTACTCCATACTCCGCAGTTACTTATAAGTTATAGCCAACCAGTTAATTTTACTGCCGGCAGTCACTTGATGCACAAGCGCTCGCAATCACTATTTCGCAGCTGGCCAAGGCGCTAAGCAGTCGCCGCTAGGCCTCGTTGTCGTGCCTGAGAGAGTCGAGTACCATCTAGACACTAAGAATGCACTGGCAAGCGGGGGACTGTTTAACTGAGCCATTGAGGTGGCATTAACTCCGCAAGAGATAATGCCTTGGCGACCAAAAACAAGATTATAAAAAAAAGAAATTAAAAAAATTAAAAAAAAATTAAAATTAAAAAACAAAATTAAAAAAATTATTATATAGCTTAAATAACTATTTAATTAGTAAATTTTATTAATAATAAGCTTTAATTATATCTATGGCGGGCGTTCAAATTAAAAGGGTCAATTGGACAAAGTGGACGAAATGGCTCAGTTAAACTGTCCCCGGTTTCAGGGAGGCGGTCAACTATTGTGTCGGCGTGCGCTGGAACTGGTCCACTGATGCCAAAGCCCCTTTCGCATTGGAGCCAGAGGGCCGATCGCCCTTGAGCCCCCCCCCCACTAACTAGCCTGCGTCCATGACGAATGGCTGCCCTTTCGACTCCACACTCGCCAGGCGCCGACTTTTGCATTGCGTCACAGCGGCAGAAACTGGTTTCCCGCAGCGGCTACTCTACCCATTCACTTGCATCGTCAGCATCATCTCATCAACGCTTTTTCTTCAGACCTTCCGCCGTTCAATCAAGCCTATCCCCTCCAAAGCTTTTCCAGCTGCTACCTCCCGATACGCGATCCTCGGTCCTCGACCAGCTCAGCTGCCCGGGCTCATGCCGACTAAACATAATGGCTGATGCAGGTCTCGTACAGACCAGTTTAATCTGGGTCACGTATGCAATCGCCGTGGGCCTCTGCCTTTTAGCTGCCATCATCACAACCTTCACCTGGCAGACGCCACGTGACCGATCCGCCGTTGTCAGCATCGTCGCCATTATCAGTCTGACCTCGCTTCTTGCCACTATCCTTCTTCTACCTGTTGATATTGCTCTCGTCTCGGCAACCGGCTCCGTCTCACAAGGCACCAAGAAGGACTGGGCGACGCCTGAGAGGGTTGACAGCATACTGCTGACACTGAAGATTGTATACTACTGCTTGTACAGCGTAGACGCGTTGCTCTGTCTGGTGGTGATTCCATTTGCGTACTTTTGGTATGAGGAATACGATGAAATTGAATTTGAGGAGCAAGGCAGAACTTGGAAGAGTCGTTTCTGGGCCGCTGCCAAGTATACCCTCTTTTTCGTTGCCTTTGTTGTCATCTTATTCTTGCTCGGCTTCTTCATCCCGTCCCCCAGCGACTCATCCAAGGGTCACTGGGACTTGGACTATTTCAAAGATCTGATTGCGCGAAACCATGCGGAAAAGGCTCTCACGTTCGCTCTGGGTCTGTTGATGACGCTGGGAACACTATTGTACGTTTTGTACACTGGCGCCGGTCTTGCGCTTATGCCTGTTGCGTTCATAAAATCTGCACCGTCTATTTCAGCACCTCAACTTTCTGCGACGACGGCTTCTCAATTGGAACAGAACCGCGAACGTCAGCGTCAACTCGAAATGCGAAATGCAGGCCGTCAAGAGGGTATATCTCGCAAGGATCGTCGAGAACTGGATGCGCTCGTTAGAGAGGAGCAGACTCTTGTGCGCCGCGAGCGTCTCGCCTCTGAGGCTCAGGGGGAAGGCAGGAGCAAGGTTTACCAAGCTTGGTTGAAGGTCTGCGCCCTGCTACGGCCCATCAAAATGCTTGGTGGGATTCTTCTTCTAGCCATCTCCGTACTCATATGGGCATCCATGCTCATCACTGGCATTGACAAGGCCAAGAACTCTGTGTGTAAGCAGCGGTGTGGTTACATCTTGGGCGGTATTCACATTTTCCAGCCTCTCAACTGGGTTTTTGTCAAGCTTGCTAGGGTGTTTCCCGTCGACTATGTTCTCATGGCACTGTTGATCCTCTTCCTCTTTAGCAGCACCATTTCTGGCATTGCCACTGTAGGCATCCGCTTCCTTTGGATTCGCATCTTCCAGATTCGACGCGGCAGAACCGCCCCTCAGGCCCTGCTCATCGCAACTGTAATGCTGACATTGGCCATTCTCGCCATTAACTATGCCATCACAATGATGGTCGCACCGCAGTACTCGACCTATGGCACGCAAACATTCTGTTCCAATAAGCCAGAGTACCCCGGAACGCAATCGTCGTGCAAGGGCCATGAAGACTTGATTAAGTCTTGCTCAGAGGCACTAAGCTTCAAGCACGCCAAAGACGTTTGCACCCCTTCCGTCATGTCTACCTTCCTCAACCGCATAACTATCACCTGGCCCTTTTTTGGCATCATCGATTTTTGGGCTCAGTTTGCATTTTTGGCAGTCTTCCTCATTGTTTTCGCCACAGCATTAGTTCGCAGCCCAAAGGCAACCTTGGCCGAAATGGACGAGGATGCCGAGGCAGATGAGGAGGAGAGCTTGTTGGCTGCCACTGGACGTCGATTCAATGCGACATGGGACGATGTACGGGGTAAACCGAGAGGATATGGATCCAGCCAAGAGGAGAGAAACGATGGCTCTTCAAGGGCGTAAGTTGTTGCGGAACGGTGACATTCAGTCCAGAAGGATGCAGGATTAATACGGATGGCCAGATGCGCATAAAATTGGGTTATAGGGAACAAAAATACGATTAGGCAGGAATGCGTAGGAGTAGGAGTTTTGAATTTAATGTTTCGCTTTCAACATATGGCTACAATGGTCTCAATATGTTTCACTTCAGAGTAAATTCTTCACTCATAGGCTGGTCAAGCTCCCAGAGCGACTTTCTTCTCCTTTTTATTCCTTGTAAATTGCACGGCTTTATGATCCCTTTCATCGAAGTGTGCAGCCGGCCCAATATGCATCTCTCTCCAGCACCTTGTGCAGTAAACATCCTCATCACAGCCTAAGCATCTCAACGTAGCGTCTTCCAAACACACGGTGCACCAGGAGTCCACGTCGTCGTCCGTGTATTTTGTTTTTGAGGTCAGCCTATTGACGGGCTTGGATGGGCGCGATGTAGGCACAGAAGGGAGGTCTGCTTCGGAAGAGCGTAGGGCGGCCATCCGGGCGGTCAAGTGTGCCATCTTGGTGGACGATGTGGTTGTTTCTGTTTCAGGGGCGGAAGGGAGATCCAAAGGGACAGAGGGGAGGGTATTCTCATCATGATCTGGGGTGTCTTTCTCACTTGCGTCTTCGTCCTCTGCGCTGGGCGGCTCATTGCTGAGCTTGTCGTCGAGTTCGATCTCGTCCTTGTATCGGGCCATTATGTCGTTTGTTGCTCTGGTCATGGTCTCGCCGTCTGAGTCGTCTGAGTCGTTGGCTTTGCGCGCAGCAGCGCCAGTTTCATCTGCGTCTTGGGGAATCGAAGCAGATAGTTCTTCCAGTAGAGCCCCGACATCGTCTTCCTTGGGCTCTGGTGCTTCTGACTTCGTTTCTGGTGCATCAACCCCGGCGAGCAGCTGTTCGAGATCTTCGAGAGCCGCATCGTCTGTCTCGAATAAGGCCTCTACAGCATCGTCTTGTTCGCAAGAGCTCGTCCGTGATGGATTTGGCTTGTCTGACGTGAGATTTACTTGAGAGTTCGATGTGCCTCTGGGTGATTCAGCCTGGCTGCGGAGTGACTTTAATCTCGCGGCGAGAACGTCGCTCCCTGTGGGGGTCTTGGCTCGCTCAATTACATCGAATTTTATTCTACTCATCGTTAAGATACTTGGCTCATTTTACAACATGGAGAATGTCTAGGGGCACAGCATACGGATTTGCGGCCGGCTTTTCGGGGGTGGCGCTGGCTCCTCGGAGGGCTTGGAGCCGCTCGAGAAGCGATTTGTCGACGTCGTCTGACATTTTTTGTGGAGCTTGGCCTGTGGGATTATAAAGCGTGGGTTTTTGAGTATATGTGTAGTTGAGATTTTGCTAATGTCAAGCCGCGGCATGGAAGTGTTGTCGATGTTTGTGGATTGAAGGTGTGATTGCGTCAGGTGAGGTGCTGCTGGTAGAGGCTGAGTCTATGACAAGGTGGGGTGATGATGCAGTATTGCAATAGCTGTCTTAGTAACTTACGGATCATCATCATGGGTACGTTTACGATCTACAAGCTCAATCAACGACTTCACAACTTATACACAACTTACTCATTCATCATCTCGTTTCTTCTTTATTTATCAGTGCGCCACCATATGGGAAGGAATTATCAGTAGTCTAACCAAGTCTCCAATCATCTGGCCATACCCGACCGCCCACCCAATTACTTACTGCCCTTCCGCGCTCAACCAGTCAAACGTGTGCAGCAGCTCAAAGTTGAAAAACTCACTCATATCCGCCGACAACTCCATCCCCCAATCGCCCACCCAGTCCATCTGCCCCGCGTTCTCGACCTGCAGGGCGCCCTCATTCAGCGCCTGGTCCAAGACATGCCGCACCGCCTTCTTGACGCTGCGGCAGCTCTCTGCGTTGGGTGCCATCGGGCCGACCCAGTCGAGGAAGCCAACCAGCAGACTCAGCTGCTGTATCAGCCTTGATCTGGTGATGGGCTCCGCGCCGGCCTTGTTGTTGCGGCTGGGCGTGACGGGGATGGTGGCATTCCGCCCACGGAGCAGCTCCATGCAGAGGATGCCTGCGGCCGGCGCGGCGTAGCACATGAGAATCCACTCCGAGTCGGCTGTCGCTCCTCCAAGCTTCTCCTGGTGCGTCCAGAAGATGAGGGTCAGGGATATCAGGTCGTAGCTAATTTCGATCATCTCCGGGCTGGACAGGCCGGTCTCCTTGCTGAGGAGCCGCTCGATGGTGAACATGTTTTGGAGGTGGTCGAGCTGCACGACGAGTCTGGCGTACAGCGTTGGGCCGTCTGTTTCCGGGTCGCTGGCGTCGGTGTCGCGGTAGGCCAGTACAGACGGGAGCTTTTCCATGGTTTCTTGTTCTCGGACCTTGAGATGTTGTCTGCGTGCGTTTTACGAATTAGCTTCTGCAACGAGTACTCTATACGCATATATAACCACGTCGGAAACGAGGCACGTTTGCGGCAGGGCTGTGTTGGTCTTACAGGGCTTCTGTGTTTCCACCCCTAGGGGTTGGCTGGAGCGCAATTTCCAGAATATCCTCTTTGACGAGGTCGATCATCACCTTGGCACGCATGACGGTTACGGAGTATATCTGGCCTTTGGTGTTCCATCCATTCTCGTCAATGTTTGGGCTGCTCCCGAGGGACTTGGCATCACTGTTGAGGAGCTCGTCGTCGCTAATGTCCAACGGGAGCGGTGTGGTGGCAAACCTACTTCCGAGGAAGGGGGGCCGGCCGGTGAAGAGCGAGCCGACCTTGTCACTTTTGAAAATCATGGCGTACAGCCTCCTCTTTATCTCGGAACTGATGGAATGGTCGTCGATCATGGATGGTGGCGTGGCGTGAAGGCCCAAAAACGTAGTCAAGGCGTACAGGTCGCCATAGATTCGCCAATGCTGGATGCCTAATAGCACGCATTAGTTACTTTCCCCGTCGACTTTGACATCTCAAGATCACCCTCGATCACCCTCACCCTCACCCTCACCCCTCAACCGCAACCCCCAACTACAGACAGCATGAATCTTGATAGAGACAGATACTCACTGGTATCTCCTGCGATGAGAGATTGCGCGACCCCATATCTGTAGAGCAGAATGGCCAGCATCGAATTCGCCGTGGAGCCGCACTTGCAAATGTCAATGCAGCGACCTGCGGCGCGCATGTACTTTACCAGCAGCCTTCTGCCATCACTCCCACGCAGTTCCTCGGTGTCACGAAGGCCAGCGTTCTCCGGGAGCGAAATGGTCCCCAAGGCCCAGTAGCAGAACAGCAGTCCCAAAGATTCCCATCGCAGATTTGGGCCCGAAAACGAGCGAAGCCACTCTATGGGATCCGTGTAGTTTTCTTGGAGCGGCGTGGAGCTATTCCTACATAAAATGTTGGCCATCTGTCGGAGGTTGGCAGTCGTCCTCATGTCTTCCAACACATCGCCGAACGTGATCCATATGCTCTCGTTCATTATCTGCGCCGCGAGTCGGCACCAGCTATCATTCGGGTTGACATGGAGCTTGAACAGCGAAGTACAGGTCTCATGGTCCGGTATAGCGCGCAGAATGTTAATGGCTCTCTCGCCGGGGGTGTCGTCGACCATGGAACTGGCCGCCTCATCCACCTGCTCGGGGGTCCTTCCGTTCAGCGGCAAGTTGTATTGGGTGTCCTTGAAGACGGCCGAGAAGCTAGTCGCGCCGAGATATCCTACATTGTTGTCCGGCTGCGGCGAGAAGTCATCTTCCAAGACGCTGCTCGGCTCTAGATTTACATGTTCCCGAGGCGTCGACTTCCGAGACGCCGGGGAGGCAGGCGGTGTGAACTTTAGCCGGGGCTGATGCTCCTTCTGGTCAACGTATATGCAGGAAGACGCGATTTTCCCGCGTCGGCAGCGTGAGCAGACTGGTAGATGGTGGTCGCATGCTACCTTTCGCTTCCGGCACGGCTCACACGCCTGCAGCCGGCCATTGCGACGACGGGGGGCACTTGACGCTACGCCATGGCGGTCGGAGTTGTCATGGATGGAGTTCATGGGGCAGTCGGATGGCTCGCGGCATTCTCTTCAATGGGCATGCATGTACAGGGCAAGAATGGCATATATTTTTCATGAACAATCAGTCTAATGCTTGTTGCTTTCAAAGGGCGTGAGTGAGTTCACAATACGGCGGATACGCAGACGAATGGTGTAAGTCGCCGGTGCTCGGTGCTCGGCCCTCGGCTCTCGGCTTAAATCGATATGCCATACGACCAACCACTCGGGGTATTGCAGCAACATCAGCGCTTGAGCATTATCTACTTAATAATTTGATATGTCCGTTTATTCGATGCGAGATGCCCTTTTTACCACCTTACCGATTCGACGCCTTATTGATTCTCAGAAATTTATCCTCTTATGAATGAAGATGGTCAAAGTCAGTGAGGCGACAAGCGGGTCATTGCCCAGATGTCAGCCAGCAACACCAGCAATACCAACAACACAATTAGTTCGGGCTCTCACAACCTCCAACATCAGTGTGCATCACCATACCAATCGGTGCAGGTGTTGCGTATGGGCCTCTACAGAAGCAGCGTCCAAGATGGTGGGTTTGAGGAATCGCAGTCGTGGCTGAGCCGCATGTGAATTGAATCACGAGTCCAGTTTCACGAAAGACTGACTTACTCGTTTGCGTGCTGTCTGCTGCCTGCCGGTGCTGAACCCCAGGCGCAGCTAGAGTCAGTTAGCCTGTGGCATAGTTGTTTGTTGGCGGCGACACCGGCTTGCGCCGACCAGCCACATTTGTTGTTTGGCTGTTCAGGTCAGGCTTTCTGCCCTCTGCTCTACGCATGCCCGCCCCTCAGAAAGAAGTGAACTGTGGGGTAACGCAAATCCATGTGCTGCATCTCCGCAAGGCAAGAGTTAATCGAAGACTCTACGACGGCACAGCCTCGACCGGGCAAGATCAGCTCATTCCGTCCCACAACTACGGAGACTGCGATGGCGAAGGCTGTGTGGCAGTACGGTTTGTACGGGCATAACTAGGAAATAAGCAAGGCAGACCAGAACACAGAGACAGACACGCGCTTGACAAATTAATTTGTCAACACAGAGACAGAGCAGGTACTCCGCAGACTCATCCAGGATTCCATGATACCATGTCCAATTCGACCAGTAACATTGTGCCCCGACTTCGTTGACGAACGCCAAGCATACTAGTTGTGTAAGCTGACCCAATCATTGACTGACCGCCCCAGAGTAGTTACGAAGATCTCGCCGTCGCTACGCACAACACTCGAAAGGAATGGCCGGAGATACACGTTTATGATAAGGCTGACCCAAACGCAGTTCAGCACAAGGCTGCAATGAGGCATCTCGCCTGTCACTAACTAGTGTTTTGTCCGGAAATATGACGTCGGAAATGGGGCATCAATCTCCTCGGCCGCCGGATCGGCCGCGTCGATCTTCTTTGTACCATACAAAGGCAACGAAACGTTGAATGATTCAAGGAGATGCATCCCGTGTTCGTGCATCGAACTAGAAGTAACAGGCCATTTTTGTCACAAAATTGGAAAATTTGGCACTCGCAGCAGCCTTTCCTCTGCTTGGGTTGCGCCGCAGCTCTCGCCGTCGGCTGACAAAGCTCTGGCAATATCGTGAACGTTCGCATTCGCTTGTGACAAACTCGGTGATTGCAGAAAGCAGAGTTAGCCGCACTGTAGTAGCGCCGCTTGCAGGTACTGCAGGGACCTGCTCCACCAAGCCACAGTGTGTGGCCGCATAATGGTGACCTCATTGCAGCAGTTCTCCAGTCGCCACAGCACATGGCATGGTCGTATTCTGTCGCATTAGTATCTGTTGACTAAAAGCCAGCTAGTTCGTTTGCAAGGCACCCCAGTCGCCACTCTTACATTTGAATTTTCGCAAACTAAATGAATCTGTTCAGACTCAGGCGACTTGGTTCAAATCTTTAGCGGTGGTCGCACTGGCTCAGTCGAGCCACAACCAATGCTGCGGCTTGGCTTCCCACTAGCAGCAATTCCATTTGAGGCGTCAAAGGTATACTCCGTCATCCGCATGCTGTACAATCACTGGCGTCAAACCGGGAGGCAGCACTTGTGAACCAACTCGTTTCCTGCTAACGTGCCAAGCGCAGCCAGTGTGCCAAGAATAAAAGGGACCAGATCCTCCACCCCAGATCGCCCTAATTTCTGCATTCCATTCGCGGCTTCATTCTGCAGTATTGCTCATAGAACTGACCTGCCATTTTCTTTTAAAAATAGAGAGAAGGCAGCGTTATTCTTTTCTTTTCAACCCCACACTTCATTGCCCGTCTCGTTAGATTTCAACCACACATATCTTGTCGCGTGCGACACCCCCACACACACACCGGTATGCGTTTCGACGTTGCTCTCGTCGCGGCGACCCTGCTGTCCACAGCCGCTGCAGGGGTCATCGATCCCCAGCATGCCGTAAGGATAGAAGCCGATGCTCTGAACGGTAACAGCTTGTTCAAAAGAAAAGGCGGTGGTGGCGGAGGAGGCCGAGGAGGTGGCGGCGGCAGCAGCAGCGGTGGCAGCAAGAGTGGTGGAAGCAGCGGTGGAAGCAGTGGTGGAAGCAGTGGAAGTGGTAGCGGCGGTAGCAGGTCTGGCTCAGGCTCAGGTTCTGGATCTGGATCTGGAGGATTGTAAGTACTTGTGTCCTGGTCGTCTTGGGATAATTATGGCACTAACCAGCTTGTTTTTAGCCGCGGAAACACTGGCGCAGGGTCCAATGCCGGAGGTACTTCACGAGGAGGCTCCGGCCCTCCACGTTCATATGGCGGAGGAGGTTATTATGGCGGAGGCGCTGCCAGCCCGTACAGATCCGGCCTCGCTACGGCTGCTGGCGTTGGCGCCATCGCATTCGCTGCCTCTGCACTTCTGTTCTGGCCTGGGCACTGGTACTATGGTGCCCATCTGTATCCGAACCGCAACGAGTTTTCCTTTCACAATGCTACCACCAACCGGCAAGAGAGTCTGCCCGTTGTTTGCGCATGCGCCAAGTATGCAGAGTGCGGCTGCGGCGATAATACAGCTACGTTGAAGGAGCTTGTTGGCAACGGCAGTTACGCGGCTTTGAATAAGAGTATCATCAATACTGGTACCTACAGAAACAGAAAGACTCTTCTCGTTAATGGCACGTTGCCTAACGGAACAACAGCTGATGGACCTGATGAAGGGTCCACAGATTCGAGTGATGGAGTTGGTATGAGGAGTCTGGCCGAGGCTGCTGGCATGTGGCCTGTCGCGGCCTGTGTTCTGGCTGCCATATTTCTAGCATGAACATGGGCAGCCTTTGTAATACCTGCTCTATCATTTCCTTTGTTCAGCTATGGCCAGCAATTTACCCTCGTTGGCAGCATATGTACGATAACCAGACGACAGGTCACGATGAATGATACCCGACGGCGAAAACCGGTATTTCACAAACTATTTTTATTTTATTTTTTTGAGAATATATGGTTCCTTGGCTTATCGCTCGTTTCTCATGATTATATCATAAGACAAAAAGAAGCGATTCCTTGGTTGAAAGAATGAAATAGATTTGACCCGACATGTTGTTGAGCTAGTTGCTAGTTATAGACTTAGTAATTCCACGATAATTTAAGCACTCGCTTCATGTATCATTTTCGATATTGAAATTTTTCAGAAGTGGACAGATGCTCAATGTTAAGTGAGAAGTACTAAACTTGACACTGCTTCGCTTGTAAAAGTAAGGTTAGTGGTATCAATCAATAATCACTGAATTTGCAGTCCAATTTCCCGAAGATGGATCGCATACAATTTTTTTCTATTTATTCAAGCATGCCTCTCATGGAACTCATTTTTCAAATAACTAGTTATTGTGTTGCTCATTGAGGTCCTGCCAGTCGTCACGTGCAGCGCATTTCTCTCATTTCCCTTTGCAGTCTGACTAAGCAGCTCTAGGCTACTCACGCCTCCTACCCCAACCTTGAATCTTGAACCCTGCATACTCTGAATGCCACAGCATAAAAATCGCTGCCCTCTTCGCCACATTCCTTCCGTTCACCTATCCGTACCATCATATTGACGTGGTCGGGTACTCTTCGCCATCAAGCATGTTTTAGTCGCTTACGAGCACGCCACACCTAGGGACAAAGCCGCCCGGAGTGAGCTCTGTTGTGAATTCCGTACATTTGACACATCATGTCAGACGAGAGAGAATTCTCGTCTTTCGACGAGACAGCATGGAAGGCACAAGATGTTGCCGATGATCAAGAAATTGCTCGCTTGCTGGAGCAGAGCCAGGATGGCGCAAGTGGCGGTGGGCTCAAGCTCGACGATACGCCCTTCGATCAGACAAACAAGGCCGATGACGCGCAAGATTTTGAGGACATCAGTGACGATGATCTTCCCGACGAAGAACCTGGCGCGAGCACGTCAATAGACATGCCAGGGCTCACTGACGATGGAGGCACTAGTAACGACGCAGATGATCTCTTTGGAGAAGGCCCGTCCTCACCAACTGACCCTGTCATCGGGCCGCCTTCACCTGCCCCTCGAGTTCGCGATACCGACAACGGCGATGATTCTCATCCTATCGATTCGAGTCTCAGCTTTTCAGCCATGAACTTTGACCTTGATCCCCATTTTAACGGCGCCGCAAACCAAGACCCCGACATCCCAGCCCCTGCGGAAACAGTGGAAGATTTACTCAAAGCAACATGGCCTGCTTTCAAAAAAGGGCGTGTCCTGACGTGGAGTGAACTTCTTCCACCAAAGAAGGCCACATGGAAAGAAAAGAAGCCTGTCAAAAAGCCGAAACATCTTGTCACAAGTAAACTAACTCTGGACTTGTCCGCTGATCAAGAAAAGACGTTTCGCATTCCTGGGGCAGCAACTTCCGTCGCAAAGCCCCGGGCCTTGGATATGTCTCTTGCTAGCCTTGTTCGATGTGAAGAGGCTTCAGCCGATCAAGCGGAAGATACGTTACAGTTCGACTTGGACCAGGAATCTGATTCTGAAATTATCGAAGGGTTCAGTTTGAGAGATATTGAGCTTGCTTGCGAAGATTGGAACATACAGATTGCGTCCGTCGAAAGCGAATTCCAGAAGCGAATGATGGCCGAGAGGGAATCAAATAAGCAGAAGAGACCTATTGAGGAACAGGACGCAGAATGGGATGCTGAGTTTCTCGGGGACACGACAGACGGACAAGCTCAAAGGCCGAAGAAGAGAAGAGCAATCAGGTTCGGGCTACCAGAGATACCCCGCTATACGGCTCCTACGTTTGACAATTTCGAGGACACTACGCGACGAGGCGCCAAGCGGGTGCACCTAGACATGAATGACCCTCGTCTTCTTCTTGAAACAGACATGCATCTTCATGTCAAGCGTCCACGGCTGGATTCCAAAGTAAAGAGGATGGCAAATGGCAATATGGGCCGAGATATTTCGCAGCGCTTCAACATGTCAAATGACGAGGCTTACGAGTTGCTCAAGGAAAATCATCAGAGCAAAGTACGAGCTACACTTGGCAATATTTCCGTGGAGCACAGCAAGCCTGCCGTCAAACTATCATGGCCCTACTACAAGGTTAAGCTTGGCGGAACGACAGATGAATACCATCGACCTCGATTTCGCTACAAAAAGTTCGCAGGGCATGCGATTAAGTTCGACAAACCTCAGCATCACAAACGTAAGTTGATGAAGGGCAAGGCACATGAAGTCTACCGCTTGTCCAAGGATTTGAGTTTGAGCGACAACTCAACAGCTGTACTCTTCGAATATTGCGAGCCTAGGCCACGGGTTCTCAACAATTTTGGCATGGGCAGCAAACTTATCAATTACTATCGTCGTAAAGACAACAACGAGGATGATCAATTACCAAAGCAGGATTTGGGTGAATATCGCATGCTGTTACCTGAAGACCGCTCGCCGTTTTCACTCTTTGGTACTGTTGATGCAGGGGAAACTGTACCCACTCTGCATAATGAAATGTACCGAGCTCCGGTGTTTAAGCACACACCCCGAGGCACTGACTTCCTGGTAGTCAGAAGTACTACCGGCGTGGAAGGCTCGAAATGGCATCTGCACAAGATCGATCACTTGCACGTGGTTGGTCAGACTTTTCCATCTGTGGACGTCCCGGGCCCCCATAGTAGGCGTGTTACGAACGCGTCCAAGAATCGCATGAAGATGCTGGCTTTCCGCATGATAAAACATAGCAAGACCGACAACTGCCAGTTGTCAGACATTACCAAGCATATTGCAGAATCAACCGACACGCAGAACAGACAGAAGCTCAAAGAGTTTCTCCAATACGATAGAGATAGTGGTGAGAAGGGGATGTGGCGTCTGAAGCCTAATGAGGTGTTGCCAGACGAGAACGCCATTCGCGCCATGATAAAACCGGAAGAAGTCAGTCTCTTAGATGCTATGCAGCTTGGTATCAAGGAACTCGAGGATGCTGGATATGACCCCAGAAATGCAAACATCGACGACGACGTTATGGAGGTGGACGGTGAAGATGATGACGACGACGAAGGGGGGAGTAAAGTACCAAAGGCAGCCAGAAAAGCAGCAGAAAAGCAGGAAGAGACACTTGCTGACAAAATGGCACCGTGGAAAACGACCAAAGCCTTCATTGATGCATGTGCTCAAAAAGCTATGCTTCAGCTACACGGCGAAGGTGACCCGACAGGTCATGGGCTCGGTTTCAGTTTTATCAGGACATCTATGAAAGGTGGATATATCGAGGCCGTCCAAGGACCATTGGCCACTTCGGCAGACGCCATGGAACGTGAGAAGCGCGCTAATGGCGGCCACGCCTACAACGTCAAGAAACAGCAGGCGATGTACGAAGAAGGTATCAAGGAGATTTGGGAGAAACAGAAGGCGACGCTGTCCGACCCCCAGGGACACGATGACAAGGATGTTGTGGCCACCGAAGATGAGGATGATCGATTTAATGTGCATACAGCCGCAACTCCGGCGCAATTTGATGAAGGTGCTAGTCAAATTAGTGGTTTCACATCGTCCAGCCGCCATCTCAAGAAAGCCATCCGGATTACAAGAGAGGTTCGCCTGCCAGACGGAACCACTCAACCACGAATCGAAGTGGTACACGATCCTGTCGTTATTTCGCAGTATATGAAGCGAAGAACGGAGGCGGACTTGGAAATCAAAGAGTACGTGACCAAGACCATATGCCAAAGACGTCGGCCGGAGCCCCCAAAGGTTTGGAAGGGGTTGCCAAAGCCAGTCAAGGCATTGCACAAGTGGGCGTGCCTACGTGACATGATTCTGAAACCAAGAGGACAGCCAGTGCCGTCTCCAGGTTCATTCACAGATGTTATTGGATTGGAGTTGAGGGCATCTGCTTACGTTTATCTATCCACAGCATCTACAGCTCCAGGCCTACGGGCAATGCCGATCATGACCGTCTTGCAGGCATTAGGTAAGAACAGATTATTCCGTCTCTGTGGAGCAAAGCATAGTATGTGTTAACAATCTACTCTAGAATCAAAAAGGAGCTTGAACGACTTGAGAAGAACAAGGCCAGACGACAAGCCCGAGAGCAACAAAAAGAGTTGCATAATAAGGCCAACCTTGGCGACGCTGGCTCTCCAGGAGCTGTCGACAAGGTCCCGACAGGGACAACTCGAAAGTGTGCCAACTGCGGACAAGTTGGACACATCAAAACGAACAAGAAGTATGGAACCCCTTATTACTCCTCCTCCATTTCCATTTTTTGATTGGTATTCTGCCGCAATGAGCGACGCTGGTAGGGAGAGCAACAAGAGAAAGGGAAAAAGCATCTTGCGCCGAAAGATGGAGGATTCAGATCGTAAGCGCTTAGCCATGGAGCGAGTTGCTCTCCGGCAAGCGAAAAAGCATGACAAAGAAGAAGAAAAACGAGCGGCCCAGCAAGAGCGCCTTGAGCAGAGGCAGCAAGCAGCCAGAGTAAAAGAGCAGAAGCAGTTGGAGGAAGAGCGTCTCCGAGAGAAAAAGAGGATGCAGCAGGAGAAGATACGACTAGAGAAGCGCCGTCAAGCCGAACAAGCCAGACAGCGAGCGCTCTTGGAAAAAGAGGAACGACGACGAAGGCGCCTCGAGTTGGAAGAAGAAAAGCAGCGAAAGAGAGATGAGAAGGCGAAAGCTCGCCCCAAGTTCAACTACGGAAGCTGCCGAGCGTGATTAGTGTCACATGCCTAAGGGCACATACGCTGCTTGCTACTAACCTGTTGCCTCCCTTCCAGAAACAGTTTTGCTCATTGAGGTGGAATAGCATGCGATATACATTTACTCTGAAGACACGTTTGGCTGACACTTTTTACGACTCAGGCTATGTCCATTGCTTAACGGTACGATGAAAACGGACAACGGCGCAGCGGAGCATGGCGGTTTTGGTAATTACAGTGCTCCAACCATGTCTGCAGCATCGCCCGACGCGTAAGAACCAACAGGATGGATATTAGGGACCGGCAGCGTCGGCACGGGTCGGTGTCAAGTGGGTGGGCAAGACGGCCTCATGTGTTTTGGGGTGGTTTTTTTTTTTTTTCTTTTCTTTTTTTCTCTAATTTTCTGGGATGGAGGTGACCTAATACGGTGGTCAGGCAGAAGAATACTCTGCACAAATATTGCGCGGCGTACTGGCGTTCAGGGCATACAAATGCCGTATTGCTGGCTAGGTTATATTGGCTTTGAACGGTAGGCAGCTACAGGGACCAGCTTACTCCGTATATGGAAGGGGAATACCATTTTGCTTGATACGAATTGCATTGCAGTATGTGCTATTATTGTGTGATTGCCTTGAGTGACGCCTGTCATCGCAGCTAACAAGCGCCTTGTCGACGCTTGCATGTACATATGTTTTGTCGACCCAAGGCACACACACCCATCACTCACGTATACTTGTGCCTGACACAACCAGCAACGCTCCGTAAACTCTGTGAAGGGCTCCTACAGAGACCTTCCGTACTTCGTAGAATCTTACTTATAGCAAGATCAAATGATCTAACAGGTTGCTCTTCAATTATTGCGCTACTGTGCGCTTCAACAACGGAACTCAGTCATAATGGGCAGCGGAGCAGAGTTCCTAACAAAGATATACTTCTTGAACTCGGAGGAAATTTTCTTGAATTGATGATGATGCGCCCATGAGTGGAATGAGCCTCCTACTTGTAGCTCTATCATTTGATCTGACCGATTTAATCAAGTCCAAAACCTCACGTGAACTCTCCCGAGCGCTTCAGCGGTGTGCGCCTCTTGGGACAAATACCCGCCGCCATGGTGGTCGCCAACATCGGGCCTGAGCTATGCAATGCGTAGGGATTCTTCTGAAGAGAGACGCGTATGTATACGCCACTGAAGAAAACTCGCTACGTCATGAATTTACGAGTGCTTCATGCGCACATGGTTCGGTCCCGGCCCCGACGACCCTGTGTGTCTTCGGATGGAAGCGCCGGATTAAATGGTGCTTAGGGCTGTGAGAGAAACAGCGCCGGGAAGCTGCTTGTTGACGCTTAGATTACTCGGGTTGGGCTGAATAATTGTATTCTTTCTTCTCTCTCCGTCAAATACAGCATTGGTAGAGTGAAAGTGCCGCCCTGAAAGACATTACTTGATAGTCCTCCAACAAGGTGAAGAAGGGTGGGTGGGCTGCTGGTGCTGGTTCGCATGCGATGTGCGTTATGCATTATAGGGTAGCAAGGAGGGGGGTAGGTACGATAAAGGCGGCGAGACGACCAGCCTTGGGGTTGAAACTTCAGATGGGAATCGTGCTTGACCCGGAGATCTCGGCCGGACATGCGGTGCCTGGGTAGTTGCAGACACTGTCCGATACTATTTACGGATATCGTGGATGCGGAGACATACATGGATTGCACACAATACCTGCACAGCACAGCACAGTACGGACCGGAGCAGCCGCCATTGAGAATTCGCATGGAGGAGTAGCGACGGAGACCAAGCTCGGGCCGCATCTAGTGACTTGCTTGACACAATCGAGGAAGCTACGGCAAGCCCATGATGGTATTCCCTGCTAGAACCTCGAGGACTTTTGGAGAGCAGGCAGAACCGTTCGTTGGGTAACAAAATAACCTCAGGCTAGATAATCTACGAGAGTTCTCCGGAGCACTCTCCGTACACAGCCAATCAAAGGAGAGGTGGTGATTTGACAAGTCGAGTTATTTTTAGATGGCCTGGTTGGAGTTGGAGAGGAGGGGCGGGCCACCCCAGGCCAGGTTGCCAGACGGACGCCAATCGACCGCCCGAAGGTGACTTCTACGCATGGAGTAGTAACCGGGAAACTGCTGTCTTGGAGGGGGCAAGTCATGGAGTAGTGCATAGTTATTTGACTGGCGCTTGGCGGACTTGTCATCCGCAACTCCTGTGCATCCATCTTGTTCAGCTGGCATGCGCGAGCGCTAACTCCTTGCTGCACGCACGTCGTTGTCGCCGTCGTTGGGCGAAAGCGAGGCTCCCTCTCGGCCGCCTTACCATCAACTTGACAGCCGCAGCGGGATCCAGCAGCGGCTGAGCTGACAGTACATAACGCTAGACAGAAAATCTGCATTGTTGGTTCAGAGCCAGAAATAATGTACAGCAACAGTTCGTCGGATAGTCAGTCACACGCTATCTGCTCCGTAGTAGTTCATCGGGGCGTGCCGTACTCCGTAGTTAGTCGGGAGTCAGTAAGCTATTGCCAAGGGGGCGGAGCAGGTTGCTGCGAAGAGAACGAGACCCAGCAAAAGCAATCAAGTGTCAAATAACCCAGATAATGACTGGATAGAGATACGGGCAAAGCCAAGGACAAGAATCCTACCGGCGCTTAGAATGGGGTGGGTGGAACGTCCTGCGGCAAGAACAGCGAATCTTGCGCCAGCCTAGGGTGATAAGCGTCAGTCATTATGCGGCAGTGTACTCCGTACCGAGTACGGGAGCATGGAGTAACTACTCCGTAGGATGCACATACTAGTCTAGTATGGAGTGCTCCGTACTTTGTATGGACGCTGTAAAATGAAAATAAAAATAGTAACCACGTGCGGTCGCAACCTGTTTGTGACAACTACTCCGTAGCTGGTCTTGAACGGCAACCTTACCCCTGCAGGCTCTGGTATAAAGACCTATTGTACGGAGTACAGCATATGGACCTTTTGATCTGTTGGGGATGTGACAGATGTTGTATGTCCCCGTATAATTTAAGTTCACGTCCATGTCCCATTGGCTATCAAAGCGCCCGTGGTGTTCGGGATGCTACTATTTCGTACCAGTCGAGCTGGGTGCAGCAACCTTGGGTGAGGATTTATGTTGGTGTATTCCATGGCAGCTAACACTTCCTGATGTTGGGGGCAAGGCGGAGGCAAAGCAACCGACTTGGAGAATCTGCTTCATGGAGTCCTCAGGGGGTTAAAAGTAAAATAAATTAAAACAAAGCAAGCTTAAATTAAATTCAGGAAGCATCCGTCTCGCGACGTGAGAAATGGCGCTAATGGTTCACACGTTGCATTGCCGTTCATGGGTGGTAGTAACTTTTGTGACTGACACGGTAGGCGTGCTTTTTGTTAGTAACTTTCATTAACGAACCTTCTCATATTTGTGACCTGTCGCTGTACCAGCTTGTGGGGTTACCAGATTAGCGACGTTGGCGACGCCGTAGAACAAGCTGTCTGTCCGCCCCGGATCGGCAAATGAAGCTCAGCTATGTACTCCGAACTCCGTCAAACCGAACGGCAGGGCATATATGAACTCGTACAAAATGCTGTGACTGGGGAGCAAACGAGTGATTGCGCACACTAGGAGTTTGCACCGAGCTGCCGTAGACAGTGGCAGCTTCGCCGCAAAGAGAACAATTGCTTACAACTGAACGAGGCTGGGTTGAAATTATTGCGATGCCCGAGGGAGTTGGCATACGATCTGGTGGAAAGTTGCAATGAACAGGCGGCGATAACAAGGAATGCAAGCGCCAGGACAACTAGAAGGGACTTCACCACCCACTTGAACCGAGTAGGAGGAAAGAGACGAACTGGAAAGTACGCTAGACAGGGCCCCGTAAAAAATAAAAACAGATGGGAGGAATGTGTACGGAGTACTCCGTACGGAATACAATACTAGTACGGAGAGCGGACTACGGAATAATGTGATGTGATGAGAGGTGATGTAATGTGCAGTAAGTCCGAGACCAAAAGACGGCCCGGTTGCGAGTTTCCGCGATGGAAGAAGAATGCAAATGGTATCATTGAAAATAGAAACAAATGGCTGGCCCTACGAATTGTGATGAACGCGCTCGTGCTTGTTGTAGGAAAATCTCAACGGCAGGCAGGCACGCCTTAAGCAGCCAAAGCGCGGAAGCCAAAAGAGGCAGGCCGTACGGAGTAAGGGTACGGAGTAGTTAGCTAGCCATTGGATTGGTGCGATGTGAAGAAAACGAGCAACTCGGGCCACCGTGGCTAGTCCAGCCGGGACAATGCCAATTGTTCCACTTGTTTGGAGCGTGGAAACCTAGCGCGCAGAGGCGACCAACTCCTTCGAGGCCGCGCATAGGTTGGGGATATAGTTGATCAATTCAAAGTGCAATGCCGCAAATGGGCGAGAAGAGGCTTGCAGGTACCCGATAGGAGGGATCACGCGCTGCACTGTACTGTTCTCACCATGACACGATACGGTATTCCGTAGCAGTACAATGCCACAACCACAATATTGTGCAATACCATTCTGACCCACATGACTGTCAATCAAGACACGGACATGTTATATCCCTTATGCGGAGTGCGTCACGATACTGACTGCATAGTGCCGAGCACGGAGCAGAGAGAGACGGGCCACTGCCTTCAAACAAATCAATCACCATGCAAAACACACGGAGACACACGGAGACACACGGAGAGGTTGCAAATGGCACAGACCAGCACTGCACACAAAATACTCTAATACAATACTACGACCATCGTACCTGGTGCGCCTTGTTCATCCCGATTCATTAGTCTTGTGGTTTGTCGGAGGCTCTGACGCTGGGCCGGCTCGCTTCCTGGTCGCGAACTGCGGGCTCGACACGGAGGGCTGTGACCCCTCCAAGAGGAAGAAAGCTCGAATAATCTGAGGCAGACCGTTGAAGAGGTATCACAGACGGGTGAGTTGTTTGATCAACTTGCGGTTTCAAGGGCTCCTGACGGGCATGGAAGGGCAGAGCTGGTGGGCTCTTTTCGCTTGTCCTCCTGTCCTGCATGTTGTCTCTCTGAACCGGTTGAAACGCATTTTTCGCATTGCGCAACAAGGATCGACAATGTTGACCCCGATTTGAAAATTGTCAGCCCAGGCCCCTGGTTAGTCGTGCGTTAGTCGAGTGGAGGGCCCACACGAGCTCCGGACCCCAATAACCTCACCTCAGTAACAAGTGAACAAGCAACAAGCATAGCACTAGTGCTGGTACGGCAGAACTCTGTAGCAGACGACCGACAGGTACTTCCGCAGCTAGCAGGTCTAACGGGCGAGCAACCGCAGCACATAGCCACACAGCCGACAGCCAGCAGCAGCACCTTCCCCTCGTCGAGCTGCTGCCAGATTGCGGCAAGCCGCAGTGAGTTTCCCCACCTGGGAAAGTTGCGGCCACTGGCGATTCCCCACTCCCTTCTACCAACTGCACAACCCGCTGCCCACCCGCTGCCCACCCGCTGCCCACCCGCTGCCCACCCGCTGCCTTCACTGCTGCCCATCCATGTGTGTGGGCTGTGCTGTGCTGTGCTGCTGTGCAGTCTTTGGCTTGCTCTCTCCTCTCTTCTGTCTATTGTCTGTCTGTCTGTCTGGCTAGTTCGCTGGTCTGTCATCCACCTCGCCCACGCCCATAGCCTTTCTTCTCCTCGAAGCCGCTCCGACTTCTTTTCCCTCCCCTCCTCCCCCCTTCCGGACTGAACATTGATCACGTCTATTATTAGAAGCCTCCAACGCCAGATCCAGCCCCATCCTGCACCGCTACCTACTTTGTCGCCAAAACTCGTAGGTAATTAATGTGCCAGGCACTGGACCTTATTTCGATTTACAGGGTCTCCAAAACTCGAGCCGCAGTCGAGCTTGTGTCGGCATAGCAGCCGTTGCGACCCTCCGCTGCGCTTCGCTTCCTTGGCTGCGAAACTCTTCACAATCTTCGCCCGTTCAAATTGCTCACTACTAAACTTGCCCAAAACACAACGTACCAACACATCCGCCAATAATCGCCCGGCGCTCTTGAATACACGCCGTCTCCTATTCAATCATACTGGAGACTCGGCGCCTTTTTGTTTGCCAGAATTCTCTCGCCCTCGTGCGTCACAGGTCGGGCCTGTTTCTCTTGGTTCCCTTTTATTTTATTACTGGGGCCCTGTAAGCGTACATAATAGAACATCTCGCCCTTCCTCTCCCGGTTGTCTCACCGTTGCCACTTTTCTTTTTCTTGCTTTGGCTCGCATCCTGCGGCTGTTGACTCGACATTTCCCATTGTCAAGAAAGTTGCGGCGCTGTCACCCTCAGCGACAGGGCATCATACGGGCTTGCGCACTCGTGCATCTCCCCATCTCCAACGTCAGCAGGGCTGCTTATCCCTGAATCTAGCGGCAGCTTGTGCTCGGAGCCATTGAGTCTCTGGCCTGGAATACTCACGTCCGTCTTGCCGTGGCGACGACACCAACCTCGAAAGCGGCGCACTACGAGCTGCCCTCTCTACGGGCGCGCGCGCGCAACGGCACACTCGCAAGCACGCTCGATCAAAGCCGTGCTTAGGCGCGCAATCGTGTCGCCATGGGCCGCAGAAAGATTGAGATTAAGGCTATCAAAGATGATCGAAATCGATCAGTGTACGTTCCCATGTATGCTCCTTGCGCATCATCAGCTCGACACTAACTATACTCGCAGAACCTTCCTGAAACGAAAGGGCGGACTCTTCAAGAAGGCACACGAATTATCCGTCCTCTGCTCGGTCGATGTCGCCGTTTTTATTTTCGGAAACAACAAGAAGGTGTACGAGTATTCGTCTACCGACATGCGAGAACTGATTACCAGATATCAATATGTGAGTAAGGCGTCAGCTTGACCGCTATCAGGCCACGAGATGATATTAGTGTATTTGAGATGAATGATGCGGAAATGCTGACGCTGAGTTACAGCATGGCGGTCCAAATGAACACAAAGGACCTGGAGATTTCAACGGTGGGAACGATGACGACGATGACGACGACGGTGATGGAACTCCTCCCCGAGGCCATGACGGCCCGGAGCACCAAATGATGCCTCCACACTTCCACGGTCATGGCCAGCCACCATTTCCTCAGATTCGTCACCATACTCCCTCGGCATCACCGCCTATCCCAAACGGTGGCCATTTTCACGTACATCCAAGCCATCCCGCCCACCCTGGACCTCGAGTAAATACCCCGCAGCCCGCCATGATATCTAGACCTGGCTCAAGAAACGATGTGCGAAGGGTAGGACCTAATATGGTTTCCCAACCCCCTGGAACACATCCTGGAATTACCTACATGCCCACTCCTCCCATCTATCAACCATCTAGTCAACCTGGTATGCATGGCCAACCACCACCGCCGCCGCCGTATCCATATCCGCCTCAACAGCACCAACCACAGCAACAGCAACAACAGCACCACCACCAACAGCAGCAGCAGCAGCAGCAGCAGCAGCAGCAACAGCAGCAACAGCAACAGCAACAGCAACAGCAACAGCAACAACAGCCGCCGCCTCCTCCACCACCGCCGCCACCGCCACCGCAGCAGCAGCAGCAGCAGCAGCAGCAGCAGACTTATGTGGAAGATCGCCGGCCTTCGGTTCCTCCAGGATATGCTCCACAACCTCCACCACCACACGGCGTTCCTGTCATAATGCGAACAGAACCTCCACCATCCCACCATAACAGCCACCAACAAATGCCTCCTTTACACCCTGGACAACACATCTCAGTCCCTCCGCAACCTGATCGACGGCCTCAAGAGCCCCAACCGCCTCCACCATTTGATGCTAAGACAGAGCCGCCACAGCCATCGCTATTAAGCACAGATACAGCTATTAAGAAGTTGCCTCAGAGAAAGACTCACAGTATTTTTACTCCAGTTGAGGAGAACCGGTCGATCTTGTCACAACATCTGGCCTCATTTGCAAGCGAGCCGCCAGGCGCCAAGTCGGAGCCAGGCGCCGCTGGTATCAATCGGTCCCAGTCTGTGGACGTTTCGGCGCGTGGAGGACCGTCAACGTCACCGCAACTAAAACGATCAAGCACTCAGAATAGCTTGGAAAAAGCTCGGGCTGCCTCAGTATCATCTGGTCCAGATAGCGCGTTTACTCCTCCTTCAAGATCAAACAGCCTCCAAATCGGTGGTCCTGGCGGAGCGTCCCGACCAAGAGGACCTCGACTCACCGTTCAAATTCCGGACGGTGCATCTGAACCTGGCAGTGCCGGTGCCGAGTCAAAGTCACCTCATGGCTCCGCCATCACACCAACGCAGGCTCCAAGACACAATTCGGTTGTCTTGCCACCACCTTCACCATCGACCTCTGCACTGCTCTCTGCAGGTGCCACTGGTCCACCAAATCCATTCGCTCGACCGCCGCCGCAGCAAAATGTCAATGGCGAAACGCCTGTGTCTGCACTACCGTCTCGATTTCTCAACCATGAATTTCTGCCCAGTCCCAGCAGCTTTTACCCAGAGTGGAATTTTCGTGGAAATGACAGTAACACTTTGCCAAGTCCACTGAACTTTGCCACGCCTGTTGTAGGCACGGGACCGAGCTTTCTACGAGATGAAAATCAAGGCGGTACAAGTAACAACAGTAATAGCAGTGCAGCATCAACTGTGGCTACAACAGCGAGCATTGCGGCGACAAGCGGCGCGTCATCCAATTCGGGTGGTGCACCAGGGTTGACAAAACGCAAGAGTCCAGACTTCGAAGCTGGGAGCCAGAATGAAAGGCACGCGGGAGCAGGTGAAGTCAAGAGAGTCAAAGTAGAGTACGCTTGAAAAAGGCAGAGCTCTCTTTTCCCAACACTAACAAATACTTCAAAAAAATTTCGGTGTCACGGGAAGTGAAGCCTGTGTACAACTGATACCCTTTTTTTCCTTTTTTTTTTTTTCTCTTTCGTAGACACGATAACAGCGTTATGTTATCATTAAATTTTAGGATTGGCGACATTGTGTCTGGATATACCCGGGCTGGAGTGATATTGAGCCTGATGAGTTGTCTTGCATTTTATCTTCAATTAGAACACTATATATGACGTGGTGTTATGTGGCTTGTTGGCGGCTGGGTTCTTGTTATTGTTGTTGAGACCACTCATAATTTGAACGATGGGGACAACGTTGACTAGAAATTGATTTGGGATTGGTCGGGCGTTTGAAAACTTTAGGACAGTGTGGCCTTTGGTGTGACGATGAGAGTTCAGCAGGCTCGAATGCACGCAGTAGATGATAGGCAGTTGTATATGACGTTTGCTTGCAGAATGGTAGATATTAATGAATGAGGGCAGCTCTCAAGACTTGATCCGCTTTATGCTATCATCTTGCCGAATCTTGGGGGTAGCAGTTGTTACAAATTGGTGGCCCATCTTGTCTCATTTATTAAATAATTAGTTCTTTATTAATTTCCGTTCCATTCCATTCAGTTGTATTTCATTTCATATATATGTCTTCGATAAAAGCATACCCATCCATAGCCCTTTCCCAAATCCATGCCCCGTAAGCTATAAAAGAGAATAAACCTAAACTCAAGCTTAGCACAATTAGTCTTAGCATCCGTCATCTGTCGTCCCGCATCCATCATTTATCAATAAACGCTTCACTCATAATTGGTCACCCCTTTGACGATCCACTATACTCTACGGTTAGTTACGTTCTGTTTTGAGAAGCCTCATGCATAAAGAAGACCTATACATACCAACTCCCCATTCTTGACTCTACTAGCCACCTTCTCAACCTCCACCATATCCGGTAATATCACCCTCTTCCCTTCCCGCTCCTCCCACCAAATCTCTTTCCCTAGCAGGGTCTTACCCTTCTCACCTTCCTTCCAAGGTGATGTCGTCACAAGGTGCGCCTTGACAAATTTCTCTATATTCTTGTTTGCGCGGTCCTGTCCACCGGATCCGTCGTAAGCCTGGCTCCCAAATGTATTGTAGTCGTGCTGTGATTCCCATGGTTTGCGGGGCAGGGCGTCGATTGCGCTGTTGAGGGGCGCGAGGACCGTGGTATTGGCGTTGAAGTCGGAGAGGAGGTCGGATGTACTTGACGAGAGTCGCGTAAAGGAAGAAAAGGAGGAAATGGAGCGTTGGGGACCGATAGTGTCGGCTAAGGAGACGTGCGATTGGAGTTTGGGCGGATGGCTGTCGTCTTGGGAGGTGGACGAGGTTTCGTGAGAAGAAGGGTTGGCGGTTTTGAACTTGATGGGCGGCGGAGGGGGCTTCTCGTCCGAGTAGAGATTCTCTTCGCCGGGGGGCTGGACGGGGAGTGTCTGCTTGTCAGAGCCGGGCATGATGGGATGTTGGAGCTGCGATGGTGGTGGCCGGGACGGGGGAGCGTTGGAGGCGGTCGATGGGCCGATCAGGAGCGCGGCGGCTGCGGCGGCGGAGAGTGCGCCGATGAGCGGTCTCATACCGGGACGGACGGAGATGGATCCTAACCGACGGTAGCGGGAGGTTATTTTGAATAGGAAGTTAGGTGCTTGGTGAGTGGAGGAATAATAATTCTGCGTATCGTAGTGTTGGCGGGCGATAAATGCTCTCTGCTGTAGTCTCTCGGTTTGGGATGAACGACTTTTGGGACGGGTACGCGAGGACTACGTCACGAGGAAGTGGGAACACCTGGGGGTCCCATAATAGGAAGTTGGCGGCGGCGACTGCCCCGCCGGCTCGTGGCGTTAAACATCGTCAATTTGTTGTGCATGGGATTTGAACTCTACCTGGCGTCTTGGGTGAGAGCCAGACGCTGATTTGAACAGGTAGATATAAGAGTGTCATCTGCAATATTCTCGATTGTAATGAATAATAGCGCAGCTCGGAGACTGGGGGTGCTAGCTAAGCCAGACTTGACCGAATATCGGTGCAACACGGAAGCTGCTGCTGTGGATATAAAGAACCTTAACATACATGGGAAAAGTGGCCTCTTGGCAATAATGACAGTTGTTGTTGTGGTGGATATATTAAAGCTTTCGAGTTGGCCTTGTTCTGTGGCGTGAATGCTTTAGCAGCTATTTCAGGGACGCGCAGGAAAAAATTCGTGGTGATGGTGCTTGTACGGGGGGGGGGTTTGTTCTTGCAGATTGCCCTCGAAGGGACGATGATTCCTATTTAATACATATTGCGGATCTCGGATGAACGAATTAGGATGTCGATGGTAGAGCGCGGTATGTTGTATGAAGTGAAGGTGGCGTGGTGCGCTGTCTGGCTTTGATGCTTTAAGGGAGTGATACTGCGGAGTGTGCAAGACTATACGGAGCTGCTTTGGAGGTACTGTCTGTTCTGCAGCCGTGCGTACGATGACTTTCAGTCTGTCATCACGAGGTGCCGATATGTCAACCTTCTTACTTAAATTTAAAAGGCTGTGTTTTCCTCGCAGTTCCTACGATCGAGCCCTTTGTGGGCTGTGTCTGCATCATCACTTGTCCGAGACACAGGGCGTAATGGAGGTTTGGTGGTGCTTGAACGTGGAACTCATCACTGCTCTTTATTGCAGTGCCCTCATCGTTGAGTTTGGTGATGGCTTTATCTATGGATTTTCCTCACACAGCAGCAGAGAAATTTTCATGGATCAGTTCCATGGCGTAGCATGTGCTTACGTACCAACCCGGAGCGCGGTTTCAAGCACTGTGCATGTCTATTAGGCTGGTCGTGAACTCGTTGACGTCTCGGAGCCCTCGTGGACGCATGATACCTGACATTTATCATTGTACGCAGATGAAGTATATTTTTTTTTTGCAGGCTTCCTACTCCGTATCGGCTAGACACACAACTAACGCCGCTACCGATACATCCTTGGTGAGGATAAGGTTCCGACAGGATGTATGGAGAAATTTGAGACGTAATCAGATGGATATCTGGAACAATGTGCTGTTTGGAACAAGGGACCAAGTCACTACGTATTGTGTCACTGCGTTTGTTTTGCAATAGCATGTCCTTGCTGGAGCACAAGGGACGAGGAATTGAATCCCGCCGTGGGCTGTGGTTGGTGGAATTAGAAACGACCGGCGGGTAATGTAGTTGTCGGTTATTGCAACAAAAGACGCGCTTCTCGAGTGACTAGACGCCGCGATCGGATGCGGGATGCTCGTAGTATGCCTTTGTTGAGATATGTCAATGGATGGACATCCGCATGGCCAAGGGGAGATTGGAAAATTCAAGGTGAGAGAAAAGGTGTGCGGCGGCAGACCAAGGTGTGCGCAAATGGGGAAACGACAACCACATGTCAGAGCCGACCTTCAAATGTCCTCCGCACTGCCCACGGCTTCTTCAGCACAGCTTCCCCAGAGTTTCCCCCAACTGCTCCGCCGGCGACTTTGCTCAATTCAACTGGATCTCCGTGATCTAGTTCCTGCGGGGAGGGGGGCTCATGAACCATTTGTATGCATCGTGTTTGCTTTATCATCATTTTTGTGAATCACGAGAGCCGGTTGGGGTCGTGCCAACTATTATTGCCATTGAGCAGTCATTGCTGCTCCTTCACATGTGAAAGCCGTGGCAGGCTCTCTCCATGTTTTAGTGTCGCGCAGTGTGGGCTGCAGCTGCTCACGAGGTCTTGGGCGTCTGGGTCTCAGGGGGCGTGTGGAATTGCAGCTAAGCCCGTGGAGCCAATGAGGGCTGCATCATTATGATGCCTCGATGACTTGGGCAAGCAGCCTATTGGGCAGAGTCACCGAGATACTTGGCTGCGCCATAGTAGATACGTGGGGCTTGTAAGTACCCGGACCTGCAGGTGCCAGAACAATGCATTTCACATGTCAGCTCATCTTCAATTTCTGTAGTATTCCGTCCTCAGCAGAGAGCCAACATCAAATAAAATTGGCAGGCATGTGGAATGGACAGAAATAACAAGTCAGGACGCTGACATAATATATGTTCAGGGAGTAAGTAACCCCTAAGCTGCCCTTGGCGAGCGAATGGCGTGCAACCCTTCACAGCGACATGTTGCGTCGGGCAAGAGTGGCGTGAATTGGAGACATGTCGTAGAACAGTCGGTTGTTCGAGGATGCCAAGACGAGCGCCAGCTTGGCCTATGCCAAAGTCAAATTATACAAGTCATTGCACCCCCAAAAATTAAAAACACAGCGGACTGATTCGCAGTATGTGTGCGCATGTTGGCCCTCGGCAGCAGGTGTCCCAAAGGAAAGCCCTTGATGCCTCAGCACTTCCCATCTGGTCGCCAATGGGGAAGGGTAAGGGTTCCAAGTACGACGGACCCTCATACAGAACTGTCGAAACGACTATTATACTCGAGAACACGGAGTATGCTGTGCTGTATATAGCCGCGGGCCATTAAGGCTTTCAAATGCTGAGCCGGCTCGATCCCGCTGCTCGTCCTTGTGATTGCAGTATGGGCCACAGCGAGCAACGAGTCTCGGTGGTGGTGAAACTGGGGTGTCCGCTCCCGTCGGCTGCTACAAAGGGCTGCAGCAAAATGCAACCCCACAAGGTGAGTGAGCGAGTCGGGATTGCCGGGCGGGAAGCTTCGTGACTTTGTTGCGGAGAAACTCAGGCACGAGGAGACTGACCATGGGCTCTGGAGATGGACAATATCAATGAGAGCCGAGATCAACGAGCTCCCGATTTCATAACCAACGGAGTTTTTGTCGCGCTCTGCTCAGCTCATCTTCAAATCCGCTCAGCTCTACTCTGTACTCCAGGCTCCCCGCTGACATCACCACCGGCAACCAGCTGCCAGCCAGCGACCAGTCCACCGCCAGGAGGAGAAAGGACGCACTGGACAAGCCTCCTGTGGGGCATCTCCAGGTCTGAAGGCCACTCATAGCGCCGGCAACTCGTGCTTCTCGCCCTCCAGATGGCAAATGCCCCAGCGCCATCCTGTCTGTAATGCTGCCCGTAGCACGGAGTGCTCCACCGCAACTGTGGCCGCTGCGCACTCCATGGCCTGTACGGAGTACCTTTGGAGCTATAAGGCGCCTGTCCACCCCACTGTTGGAGCATCTGCATGCTGGACATTCGGGTAGTTATTGGGGCAATGACTTCCTCGTCCGGCCACGCCCCCCCGTTCCCAGAAGTGGCACGCCAGTCGACCGGCAGCCAGCCCCATCGCCCACTAACTGCTAGTATTGACTAGCCCGTAGCAGCCAGTAGCAGTAGCCGTCACTCTCGTCAGACATCTGGCACCGCCAAACTTCGACCTCGGCTGTCTGGAAGTCTGGAGTGGGCTGCTTCCCCGTCCTCGGCGCAAACCCTCCCATTCCTACGCACGCCCCAGAACTTCTTAAAACTCCCATCGCCGAGATCCATCTCTACGCTTCTTCTCTTCTCTTTTCTATTCTCTGTAACATACCTCCATCTCTCTCACTCCGTCGTCATACCCGCTGTGTATCTTTGCTAGCTCCTCCATCCTCCACGAGCGCAAACCTACAGCACGCAATTGCGCCCTTCTTTCTCTTAATTCACCTGAATCACACACATTCACAATGGCTCCAAGCGTGATCGTTGTTGGTGGTGGTTGTAAGTACTCGATCCTATCCTTTGAGACTGCCTGCTGGATTGGCATGCCCAACGATTTGCCAACTCGAACGTGTCCCGCGAGACAGACTGAGCTGGATGCAACAGTCCATGCGGCGGCCTCGGCGGCAATGTCCGGGGAAGCATGTGCCAGTCCGGCCGAAGACAATCAGTATAACTTCTTGATTGTAGTAAGCTAACCAGAATTCTTATACTAGTGTCCGGTCTGAGTGCTGCTCACACCATCTACCTCGCCGGTGGCAATGTTGTTCTCCTTGATAAGCAGGGTAAGTTCAGTCAGCAACTTTACGAGTTCCGCACTTCACTACCCACTTGGCTGTCTCGTCCGGTTTTTTCTCCATTTGCGAGCAAAAACGACGCAAGACACCAAAAAATCGATAATGTTTCTTATTTTATAACGGCGGCTCGAAGGCGTCTACACCTAATCCTTCACATGTGCTGACATGTGGCTCTGCAGGTTTCTTCGGAGGCAACTCCACCAAAGCCACATCCGGTATCAACGGTGCCTTGACTAGAACACAGGTTGATCACAAAATTGGCGACAGCGTCAAGCAGTTCTACGAAGATACCCTCAAGTCAGCCCGTGATAAGGCTCGTCCGGACCTCATCAAGGTACTTACCTACAAGTCTGCCGCGGCCGTTGAGTGGCTGCAGGACGTCTTCGACCTCGATCTCACTCTGGTCTCCCGTCTCGGGTAAGTTTTCACCGCGTCCTCATTTCTTTGCCTATCTGTACTTCTCTGGATCGGAATACCATAGACAGAATTGAGATGAAACCACGGAAATGATGAACAAAATCACTAACTAGTCGCAGTGGTCACTCACAGCCCCGAACCCATCGTGGCCACGATGCCAAGTTCCCTGGTATGGCCATCACATACGCCCTCATGCAGCGCATTGAGGAGCTCGCAGAGAACGAACCCCACCGAGTTCAGATCATCAAGAAGGCCCGTGTCACTTCGCTGAACAAGCAGGAGAATAAGGTCACTGGCGTCACCTACGAGATTGACGGCAAGTCCGCTTCTGTTGACGGTCCCGTCGTCCTCGCCACTGGAGGTTACGCCGCCGACTTTGGTGACAGCTCTTTGCTCCAGAAGCACCGTCCCGATACCATGGGCCTTGCAACCACCAACGGCACCCACGCCACTGGTGACGGCCAAAAGATGGTTATGGCCATCGGTGGCAATGGCATTGATATGGACAAGGTCCAGGTTCACCCCACTGGTCTCGTCGACCCCAAGGACCCCGGATCCAAGTGGAAGTTCCTTGCTGCTGAGGCTCTTCGTGGTGAGGGTGGTCTCCTTCTCAACGGCGACGGTGACCGATTCTGCGATGAGCTCGGCCACCGTGATTATGTCTCCGGCATGATGTGGAAGGAGAAGGACAAGAACAAGTTCCCCATCCGCCTTGTTCTCAACTCCAAGGCCTCCAAGACCCTCGACTTCCACACCCGTCATTACTCTGGACGTGGTCTCATGCGCAAGATGACCGGCAAGGAGCTGGCCAAGGAAATTGGCTGCAGCCCTGACCATCTGCAGAAGACCTTCCAGACCTACAACGCAATTGCTGATGGCAAGCAAAAGGACCCCTGGGGCAAGAAGTTCTTCCACAACATGCCAGTCGACATCAACGACGACTTCCATGTTGCCCTCATGGAGCCCGTCCTTCACTTCACCATGGGTGGTATTGAGATCAACGACAAGGCCCAGGTCCTGAACCAGGACAAGAAGCCCTTCGAAGGTCTCTTCGCCTGTGGTGAGTTGGCTGGTGGTGTACACGGTGCCAACCGTCTTGGTGGTTCTTCCCTGCTTGGCTGCGTCGTCTACGGCCGTGTCGCCGGTGACACCGCCAGCAACTATCTTTTCCAGCAGGCTCTTTCCGGCGCCGGTGCTGGATCTGCTGCCCAGCGTCTGGGCCAGATCTCTCTTCATCTCGATCCCTCTTCTCCTGGCAAGCTGACTGTCGAGTGGGCCAATGGTGGCTCTGGCTCCGGTGCTGGTGCCGTTCAGCAGGCTGGTGCCGCTCCTGCGGCCGCTGCCCCCGCCGGTGAGTCCGCCGCCAAGGCCTCCAAGCCCGACCCCAAGGCCTTTACGATCCCCGAGACCGAGTATTCTATGGAGGAGGTCGCTAAACATAACAAGGAGGACGATCTGTGGGTGGTAGTTAAGGGCGTTGTACTCGACCTCACCCACTGGCTCGACGAGCACCCCGGCGGTCCCCAGGCCATCAAGAACTTCATGGGCCGCGACGCCACCGAGGAGTTCGAGATGTTGCACGATGACGAAGTTATCCCCAAGTACGCACCCGAGCAGGTTATTGGCCGTGTCAAGGGTCAGGAACCGACTCTCGAGATCTAAACAGTCTTCTTTTACGAACACCATTTTGGGTAGCTCGAGAGATGGTTCAAGCTGTTCTGGCTTGTGTACTATTGAAAATACATGGGAGTGCTGAGTCTGGGGGCGGGGGCGTTCTTCATTTTGTCTTGTCCTGCGAAGATAAAGGGTTTTTTTCATCATGCACATAGAACAACAACAGGTGGGGACTGCTCATGGATAACGTGTAATGAGCAAGAGAGCGAGAGAGAGTAACAAAAGACTTGAGGTCAAATGACACGTTGACCTGTTCGAGCATGATTCCCAATCGGTACCGACTGTTTTTTGGCAGTGCGGCAGCCGAAGGCGCATTTGGATATTATTTTATTGTCGATTTTTCTTCTTTTGTACTGATAGTTTATGCCCACATCAATCGACATGTATGAACAAGTACTTTTTCTCATGAACTGCGTGACCTGTGGTGTTCTACAGGCCATCGTGTTGTGCACGCAGCAGTGCTCATGTGCCCATCTCGGCACTGAATCCTCGAACCAATGTGACAGCGATATTTGCATGTACAATGTCCCGAGGCTGATGGCACCACCCGAGGCTACCAGTAAAAGTTGCTCATCGTACACGTGTGGTAAGTAGGCTATATGCATATAAGCACTGGCATGCGTAACACATCTTGACACGCCAAGTGTTTAGGTAGTCAGGTGTACAGAGTGACATTGAAACAGGAAGTTACCAACTTAATTTTAATGTTAGTTTGGCTGAATTAGCTATTGTTTCGTAACTGTTGGCCGAAGCGTCCGGTCTTTGTGGGCTCTGGATCGAGATCAAGCCTTTTGCTGGAGTTGTCATCCTCGACGTGAATATCTCGCCACCCCGTTAGATCCCGTCCGGCTAGATATCCGCCGCACCTATCTACTATAAAGACCCCGCGATCAAGATATTAAAGTTTCAATGATGCAGGATGAGGATCTCGCCCCCTTACCCCCCTGCTACAAATTTGTGGATTTGGCTTTGCAGCTCGTACGAGGAGGAGGTTCGTTGGTGGGCCAGCTTGGGATCGGGTGTTTGGTGATGGCCATTGAGGGTTACGAAAACGGGAGCTACTGCTCATCAGCCCGGTCTGCCGTCGACGACTGGAACCCGTGTCGGCTGTCACCTAGCCAGTGGAACTGTAGGGAGTGGATGTCGGCATGCGCGGCTGTTAAATACGAAAGCAGAAGCGGATCACGAAAGAAGCCATCGGCAGCACCTAGCTAAAGTAGCATAAGGAAATCGGTAAGAAGAAGAGGAAAGAAGAAAAGGGCCTGGCAAGAAGGCAACTTTCGTGTGTGCGTTATACGGAAGCCTGGCCATGTAGTAGCAATTAGTTACTGCTCGTCCAGCGCCTCATGTCTCCCATGAACATATAGGTAATATGTTTTGAGTTGCTATCCGGCATCTTTTTCTCTCGCTTAAACAGTAGACGCATTGACGCTAGTAACTACCTACTTGCGTAGCTTCTCGGGGCCTTTTATATAGGGTAGGATTATTCAGCACCCATCCTGGAGTAAATAGCACCTCTTTTTGTGGCTTGCGTGTGTCAGCACCAGATAGTTTGTCGCTAGAAAAGAACGAAGGTTGGAGTTGTTTTTTCTAAGAGTAGGTCTTCTAGCTATTAAACCCCCTTTACTTCATGTGACTTGCTTCCTGGTTAAGCATAATTCTACACATATACTAGATAGCTACAATGTCTAACCCGCGCAAAGTGCTTAGCAAAACGCAAAACTTTTGCCACACATTGTAGATCATCAGATTGCTTCCGCAACAAGCTCTTGGCTAAGCCAGTCACTTAATGGAAGATAACTTACTTCTCCTTTCGCAGCACTGGACATATCTTTGTTCCTACTTCGCCACCTCATCCTCATCTTCCTCCTTGTCGTATAGTTCTAGTCCCTCCGTCCTCCCTGCACTGTACACGAAAGCCCCCTTACCTACAACGACACGAGTTGCTGACCATAGACCCATCGCACAACCAAGTAATTAAAGCTCTTCATTTACTGCGCTGTTGTCTTGGTGCATGTTCTCAACAGCGTAAATCTACGTGCAACCGCCACCACCAAGTTGATATGTGGCGCCAACTTGTGTTGAAGCAGTCTCTGACGAGTGTCCAAGTGGGTGACTGATGGCCACAAGACGAGGGAGGAAGCATCCCGAGCGGGCAGCATGCAAGACTATAGACGCTCAATATATGGTCAAGAAGTTTTCCTTTGGGTGCGACCACGAAAGGAAGTTGGCACGGCAATCCGCGGTTTAAACATGGCCGTCGACGTAGCGCAACCATGCCTTGAGATACACTCCTGGACTCGTTCGCGATTCACAAATCTGGACGGAAGCTAGCTTGCCTAGCTTTGGAGCAAACCAGTTCTACTGATCTTTGACCCTGGCGTTCTCAGGAGATGTTCCCGAACTGCATGGCCGCCCTCCCCTTCCCCAGCTGGTATCCCAGCTCTCGGGTGCGTGCAGAACTGGAGCAGCGCTAAAGAGCTGGAGCTGGATGGATTTCTCATGCAAGATGGAGAGATCCTGGGGGATATAGTCGGTATGCTCATGGAGAAGGATACTGGAGCGAATTTGACAAGATACAGCTACTGAGTTATTGGCCAAGGTCAGACTGCTCTGCCGTAAGGGGGCCGCAAGGCCAGTTTGGGCTCGCTTGCATGATTCGCATCATGTACCGTAGCCGGCGGGACACTTTACGAGGCCGGTGTAGAGACACATTCGTATGATTTAGCGACGATTAGGCTAGTTCCAAGAATGGATATTTTATATGCGTGCGCATGCGTGCGTACCTCTCAGACACGATCAACGCTGCAGCGCCTTCGATCCTCCAGCCAACGCACCAACATAAGTCTAGGTTCACGATGAAGACACTCATCCGGATCACCCAAGACCAGACCGTGATATGGCTGGCATTCGCTACAAGCACACAGCCGCGTGATGGCGGCGGTGGTCGCTGCTGAAAAAGTGCTTGCGCCAGCTTTGGTCCAGCCGCTGCAACGGTCTTCGCTCCGACGTCGAAGTCCAAGCTCGCATCAGAGAGCCCATTATCTCACGAGTCAGCAAACAGTTTACCCCGAAAGAAAGCCTTTCCGACTCGCACGACAGCGTGGCTGCCAGAGCATCACATGTGGTGATACCGATACCCACCGGTCAGACATATCCGCGACAACAGCTTGCTACATTGAACAAGCCAGGCAGTGCAGTGCAGTGCAGCTGAAGGGAATACGCCGTATAACTAGCTATCTGCCCCAAAATACAGATCCAATACCTCAAAATGTCATGTGCAGCGACGTCCGCTCCTGGGACGGTCAGCATGAAGTACATTCTTGCGATAAAATAAACATCGTTTTGACAGCGTGAAATGTTCCGGCCCACCCCCGCACATAAATTAAACAAGGCATTTCCAACAAGATTCTAGATTACCGCTGTTGTCAAGGCGCATCTACACTCCACCACGCCAATGAAAGTGTAACTAAACAGCTCTGCCTTCGCTCGCATACTTTGTGTCTCAGTTATATCAAATAATGCTGAAAAAAACTAAATGTAGGGGGAAACAAAAACACAAAGGCAGTACTTGGGCCTGCTCGCGGAGGGCCCAACCAACAGTTTGTTTCAGGTAGTACACTATCGTCGATGACAACTTGACAGGGTTTCTCGGTTCCACAAGCTGCTGGTTCTCTCAGCGAACAGCTGTTGCAAGGCAGTTGGCGGGGTCTGGTCTGTCAATGGTGAATCAGGCGGCGAGGATCCATTCGGCGGGCGGCATGAGCTGTTACACTACAAAGACTAGTATGTTTGCTGTTTTCTTGCACCAAGGCCTCTGTCCTGAATGATTTTGAGCCCGGACCAATCTATCATGTTCTGGGCCTTTGCCGGATCGGAACGAGCACCAGCTACCAGCTGTACTCCGTACTCCGTACAGAGATGGCATTTAATCCAAGCCCTTCTTCGACTCAGCCAAACCTACATCTGTAAGGAGGGTTTAATTGATGGAGCAGTCGGCCAATAGCTACGTACGGCGTCAAGGAAATGGGGGACTTTGGAACCCTATTCAAGCCATTACGCGTCATGCTATGTTCACCCAAGTTCGTCCTGTTTTGCAGCATAAAATAAGAAGCCAGGAGAAAAGAAATTAGACGGGGCACATTACTACACATCGTGAGCGGGCCCATGGCCGCTGTGGCGCCTGGTGCAATAATTCAGATTGCCGAACGCGTTCCACATGCTCCCGACATTTACAAGTCTACCACTTTTGAACAACTGATAGGATTTTTCGATGAGCTCTTCAACAATCATGTACCTTTGGTCGCAATCTAACGTCTCGTAGAAAGCAACTGCAACATCTCTGCTGATCTGTTTTCTATATGCATCTCGCGAGCTGGTGGTAAAACTGTACGCCAACACCTGCGTTCAGGGTGTCACTTCCGGGCACCGGGTAACTAACTAGACAGCAACGCTAGCAGGCTAATTTACGCATGTGTTGCTAATTATTTGTTGCACCAACTTAACTCCACGCTCGTCTTTAGGTTTAGCTCCAATGCCCAGCGGCGGTGAGAAAGTAGCGGCGGATACCCGATTTGATGCTGACTGACACAGAAACGATCACCCCCCCCCCCGGTTGGAAAACGAGTAGTTAGCAAGCGGGGGACAGTTTAACTGAGCCATCGAGGTGGCATTAACTCCGCAAGAGATAATGCCTCAGCGACCAAAAATACGAACAAACAAAAAAAAAAAAGCAAAAATATTATGTAGCTTAGTTAGCTATTTAGGTAATAGATTTTATTAATAATAAGCTTTAATTGCATCTATAGTGGGCGTTCGAATTGAAAGGGTTAATTGGACAATTGTGGACGAAATGGCTCAGTTAAACTGTCCCCCGCATGGTTAGGTACTCGTGAACGAGTTTTGCGGCTAAGCTGCGGAGTACTACCTCGACATATCATGAACTTGCTTAATTTGCCAACTCTGCGGCAAGGATCGGCGTTTTGCACAACGGACCCCAGAGTTTCATTCCAGCCGGACGCTGGACCTGAATTAACCTTCGTCCTGAGAAGACGCAGAAGTTCTCGCTGATGCTGGTTCTCTTCTTCACGGGATGCATTGGACGTTATTGTGGTAAGAAGGATCTTGACCATAGGCCTAGAATTTGGTCTGAAATGACACGGTCCAGCCTGGCCGCCACCACCGTTCCTGTGCTACATTATCTGATTCTTCAACCAAAACGACCAAGGAGTTTGTCGTGGAACCACCAAGGAATACCCATGGTTGTGCACAGAGTGACGCCAGCCAGGGTAGCGGGTAATGCCAGCCGGATTCTGCTTCCCCGGACTTCAGCATAGCATCATACGGTGTCACACGCGCACATCTCGCACGCCGCTGTGCTTTGAGATGCATCGCTGGTTAAATGCTTCATTTTACGGAGTACGAAGACTACATACAGCCTTGCTAGATAGACTTGGCGCTCAATAAATGGCGTTCCTGAATGGCGTCGTGCTCTTGCGTGTAAAAAAGGCCCTTCTGCGGCACCTCGGCCGTGTTTTGAGTGTCCATTGAGATCGTATGCTGGCAAGTTGGTGTCATGAAGAAATTAGCGGGCGATTGCGACAGGTGTCAAGTTTGTCCCGAACCACTCGGTTTGAGACAGGGTTTTGGCAGCATCCCTTCGAGCTGGCTCATCCAGATGTGCCAGCTCTTGATAGGACCTTAGATACCCTTTGGGCAAGTCGTAACAGTCGTTCGACCTGAAGGAGCTAAAAGCTTGATCGCAAGATGGGCGGCAGCTGGGCTTCCTGTCACACATCAAAATGGGGAAAGGCATTTATGCGGATCGTTGCCGACGATTTTCATGCAGAGTCTGAACCTTGTGTTAGACACATCAGAGACGCTCGGCAGCCCACATTGACAGACGATGTACTCCGTACCGCCGCCTATGAGCGAGCAGTGGAGGAAGGGAGCCCAGATGGTGAGACATTGGGCGGCACGTAGGGTTAACTGTCTGGGCGTGCGTCGGGACCTCCTAATGGTCCTTATTCTGCTCTCAGCAGCAGTTGGCCAAACACGATGCGGGTTGGCAAAGTCGAGAATACCAGCCATGCCAAACTCTGGCGGATAACGATGACATAGACCGCCTTGGCCCACCGCACTGCGCATGTGAAGTCTAGACGACTACGGAGTACGGAGTACAAAACATATGAGTAAGAGCCCAGTGAAGACGTATTGAAGTATATGCCACTCATCGTTGGTGCGGGTGTTTGTACTCCGTATGTTGTATCGCAAAAGCACGAGCGAGAGAGCGCGAACCTATCTATCGACTTGTAGGAGGATGTCAACGGAAGGAACAATAGGCTTGGCTTCATGATAGCAATGCACTGTACCTCGTACAGAGCACCACACATACGTACCTCTGGGCGAGAAAGTAATCAATATTACGGAGTAGGACAGTGTGAAATGTCGGGCATTACGATTGTGGACCAGGCGAAAATCGCATCCTTCATTCCTAACTGTCAGGTCAGCCATGCCGGCCAAGGAATAGCGTGAAGCGAAGGAGGCGTCCGAGTCCAGTTTTATTGAGTGCTGGGCCAATGTAAGCGCGGCGTGACCAGAGGGTGGTGCGACTTCAAATGCGCACTTCGCAGGCAAGACCAAGCAAGTCGGCGGGCACCAGGCTGCTCCGTACAATAGGAAGAGGCCAGGAGGACAAGGAGGGGCGAGGCGGGCAAGGAGCAGGGAAGGGGGACAGGCGAGGAGGCACCAGTGGACGCCACAGCTGGATGGCGCATTGCTGCCTCTTGGCTGCTGGCGTCCAGACGCCGCCCTATCCCAGGTGCTGCTTCCCGGGGCTGGCTGGTGGTGACGGCGCCATGGGCGTTAAGACGCAGCAAATTTGCAGAGCGCAGCCCAGACTCACCAAGCCAACAAGCTTCTCGTGACCATACTCTCGCAGGACGGCCAGGGACCCAGTCTTGCGGCGCATGCAGTCCAACCATTGGCTGTGTCGGCTCGGGCTCTGGGGCCCTGCTCTCGTGCCTGCTAGGAAATCCTGCCCCCATTACCCATTACCCATTGCCCATTGCCCATTGCCCATTGCCCATTTTGCCATTGATTTGGGGGCAGGCTGCTCGGGATGCGTGTTTTTGCTTGGCTGCCTGGCTGTCACAATAATATGACAATAATGCTGACAATATCTGGGCAGCGAATTAACGTACCCCATACCCCGTATTGTACAAAGTACAACGCCGCAGTACGGAGTACTTAATTGGTACATTGCAGGATTCCGTCGGTACTCCATCACTCCTCCATTCGCTCCATGCCGCCACGAACGTCAAACTAAAGTAACTGGCCTGGGCTGGTCTCGTCCCAGTCTGAGTCGCTGACATCTGGCCTGTGCACCATCAACTCTGCGACCAAGCCGCTCCTGCGCCAAAGCCCGACCAGGCTGCCCCCCCTCTCCATCATTCCCTCCACCCATCGTGGCCTGCCCGCCCATCTATTCAGATGTTGCCCTTCCCCCAGATTTTGCTGCTTTGTTCCCGCCCTTCCACAGTACTAGTTCGTACCGTCTGCCGCACTCGCCCAATATTCAACCTTCACTTTTCCACTTTTCACGCACGCCTCCCTGTCGCTCTTCGCCACTTGCCAGTGAACCTTTTCGGGTCACGTCCCTCTATTCGTTCCGCTCGACATTCGATTTCTCGCTGTTCACGACTAGCAACTGCTTGTTTACATCGACACACCGGCTATCCCGAGATCCTAAAACCCCGTGTCATCAACAGCCATTCAGTGCGCCTCTGGGGGTGGCTCTGCTGCGAATCGACGCTTCTCGAGCCGTGTACCGCGCAAACCGTAACATCACACTGATTATACGGGCGGGAAGTATCTCGTCGGTACGGCGACACTTTCGCCTCGATCTCGCCGTCATTTCGTCATACAACAGATCTGTCAAGTTCGACACATAGCCCTGGATTGACGCCGCCACAACTGCAACCATGGCTATTGCCATGGGCTGGCAAAAGCCCGACAATGTCGCTGGCTCGTCAGCACCGGCCATCATGGTTGGTTTATTTGTTGCTTCAGGGGGATTGCTTTTTGGCTATGATACTGGGTAAGCCGCAGCCGACCATGCCCTTGTTCATGCTCCCGTTCCTGTGATTTGGGCGGGTGTAGGTGGAAGAAGTTGATGGGTTTGCGGAAAGCCGTGATTTTTATTTTTGCCGCGGTGAGAACTGTAATGGAATAGGCCAACTGATGTGAAGGTGATATTGAGTGTTGGGATTGCCGTAAAGAATGAGGGTACACAGGATCGCAATCCTAGTGGTTTAAGGCGCCTGTTCTTGTATTGGGCTTGCTGAGCTTTCTTTCAAAGGTAGTATCTAGTGCTAACCTCAGGCCTTTGACACATAGGGCTATCAACGGGATTCTCGCCATGACCGAATTCAAGGCACAGTTCGGCGCCAACTGTCGCTCCACAACTATCAACGACCCGACTTCAACGATTTGTCCCAAGGACGCATCACTAATAGTCGCCATTCTCAGCGCCGGCACAGCTGTGGGTTCCCTTCTCGCTGCACCAGCCGGTGATTCATTGGGCAGAAGAATTACTCTCCTCCTCGCTGTAGGCTTATTCTGCATCGGTGCTGTCTGTCAGGTCTGCGCTACTGCAATGGCACTCCTCCTCGTTGGCAGGTACGGACCCCATCTATGGCACTCTATTTACACAGCTCAGACTGACCATTAAGCAGGGCATTGGCAGGTGTTGGTGTTGGAGCCATATCCGTTTTGGTACCACTATATCAATCAGAAATGGCACCAAAATGGATTCGCGGAACTCTAGTTTGTGCTTACCAGCTGTCGATTACGATTGGCTTATTCTCCGCCTCAGTCATCAACATCATCACGTCAACGCTTACGAATTCTTCGGCATTCCGCATACCGCTGGGCCTTCAAATAGTTCCCGCCCTTATTCTTACTGCTGGTCTTCTCATCCTACCCGAAACACCTCGATTTCTCGTCAAACAGGGCAAGAATGAGGCTGCCGGCCTCTCTCTCAGTCGTCTTCGGCGTCTTGATATTACCCATCCAGCCCTTATCGAAGAACTACAAGAAATCATCGCAAATCATCAGTATGAACTTACCTTGGGCGCAGCAACTTACAAAGACATCTTCTTCGGGTCACCTCATCTCGGCCGTCGAACGTTTACCGGCTGTGGTCTTCAAATGCTACAACAACTGACCGGCATCAACTTCATCATGTACTACAGCACTACGTTTTTCAATGGTGCCGGTGTCAACAGTCCCTATACCAAGTCAACCATCATCAATGTCATCAACGTTGTCTCTACCATTCCTGGATTGCTTATCATCGAATCTTGGGGACGTCGTCGGTTGCTCATGATCGGTGCTCTGGGCATGGCCGCCTGTCAGCTGTTCATGGCGACTTTCACCACAGCGGCTGGTTCTGATCTCCGGGACGTTAAAGAGACCATGCTTGTTGTTTTTTGCTGCTTTAACATCTTCTTTTTTGCCGCATCCTGGGGCCCAGTTGTCTGGGTCGTTACGTCAGAAATCTACCCTCTAAAAGTGCGAGCCAAGTCTATGTCTGTCTCCACTGCGTCGAATTGGATATTGAATTTTGGAATTGCGTACGCCACTCCGTACATGGTTGAATCAGGGCCCGGTTCTGCAAGCTTTGGACCAAAGATCTTCTTCATCTGGGGAGCATTCTGCATTCTCGCCTTCTTCTTTGTTTGGTGCATGGTATACGAAACCAGCAAAATCAGTCTAGAGCAGATCGACGAGATGTATGAGCGTGTCAACCATGCATGGAATAGCAAGGAGTTTCAACCGAGTTGGAGCTTTCAACAGATTTTGGACCAAGGTTGGTCACCAAGCGGTATTCCGGAGCATGAATTGCAGACGACAACATCGCAGACGAGTGCAGACACGACGCTTGGCGATTCCAGCTCGTCAACCATCACGATACACCATGACGATGAGCGCCAGACGGGACATCGAGCGTCGAGAGAAAATAAGTCTATACCCATGGCGAATGTTGATTTCAGTTATTAAAGCGATATATACCCACTCCGTATGAGCGCAGCACATGTTACAAGTTCACTTATATATTCGAGTTTCAAACTATTGGAAATAGGCATTTATGTGACACCACGAAAATTTATCTTGTTATTTATCAGCGATGGAGTTTGGAATAAGCTTGGAGGAACCACACGCTACTGAACGGGCATCTTGGGGTCCGAATAAAAGGGAAGCGTGGTGTGTTTCAGCAATAGTCTCTTCGAATGTTGATCGGTTGGGTGCGTTCGTCTTGGCGTTTGGAATCTGGGATATGTCTTGGGAAAGGACACTGCTTCTCGAGTTTACGGCTAAAACCTGATCCTTGGACAGGCATCTTGCTACAGTGCATGCGATAGTCGTAACAATGATTTTTCACGTACATGCTGCTTTGAAGGCGTGAGTGATCTGCTCCATCGACACCATCATTTCAAGTGATACTGCCCATATGGGCACTCTGAAAAGTGATCGCTGCTGGTATAACTTGAGGTATGTCGCATCAACCAATATTGCGGAGGAGTCGTCGTCCATCACATTTGTAAGGCTTAAGTTGCCGGACGACCAGTGATCCGCAAAGGGACCATTTTTTCGTCCAATTAATTAATTGCTTTACTATTTTCACGCGACAAGGGTGACGGCACTGTGCGGGTGTAGCTGGTTTCACTAAGCGAGCCGAAGGGCCAAAAGAAATAAAAATGAAAGAGGGAAAGCCAAGGTGGATGTCTGTTGAACAAAGGATGAAGAAAAGAAAAATCACACTGTTTGGGCGTTTCATTAATGTTGGACTTTAGCGCATTGGTTACTCTTCGTCAACGGGGATTGACCTGGATCAACATTTCTAGAAGGAACCTCTCAACTATACCCCCAGCGATAAAACAAGGGCATCGGCATTCTGCTACTCATGGTTGATGTAAACATGAAATTTCAATTTTCTGGCGATTCGTTCGTATCACGAGAAACGGGCAGGAAACCGCAAAGGCATTATGAGGCTGGGTTGTTTTAGTACGGAATACCTTGGGTCTAAGGATACGGAATAGAGCGTATAGTTATAATTAAATCCGACCCGCTCAACCATCTATCTAGGATGTCCTCTTCTCCGGGTAGTCTAGTTGGTTTATGGCGTCTGACTGTAATAGATTCACAGCTCAATCAGAATGTCGCGTGTTCGAATCACGCCCTGGAGATTTTTTTTGGTCTTTTTGCAGGTCTGTACGATTACAATCTTGTTGAAAGCACTTCCATCTACTTGCTACAGGTATTCCCCCGATATGCTAGTGGCTCGTCTTGGGAACTTGAACGGGGTGCAGAAAGCCGGCTTCCTTGTCGTCCGCATCAATACGTTGTTGGGACCGACTAAAATTGATGCATTCCGCACCCGGCTGGAAAACGGAACGCCGGATTCATCCCTGGCTCGACTTCCAGCGTTCTCACGCGCTGTATCAGGTGTTATCTTTGAAAAAGATGCAACGCGGGACAAGAGGCAGGGCATTAGTGTGATAGCGGATCAAACTGTCATCTCTCTGGCTACGCGTTTTTTGTGTGACACTCAGAGATAAGAAATCGGGGCCAGGTGACGGCACAAACCACTGATGTTTCGTCATTTATGAATCTGGCGCATCGGGTCACACGGAGGCTTACGCATGCTGTTGCCCCCTGTGCGACGTGGATGAATCATGAGTATGCGAGAGATAAATTCATGGCTAATGATAGGCAGATGAAACGATTAAGAGCTATTTGTATGACTCACGAGCGCTTGAGCTTTTGAGCTTGCTGGACTACCTGATGTACTTTCTTTGTACTGGGTACCCACGGTGTGCTATGCCGTGCCTGTATCCAATGAAGCCGGTCCTCATGCGCGTATCCTGTGATGCTTGAAATGATAAAACTGCTGATATAAGCCCTCGAACACCACAAAACTTGCGCCAGTATTCGTATAACTTCGAATTAAAGGGCCACAGTTTAGTACAGGACATGGCCCTCAGGAGATCGTACGGAGTGTATAATCCAGGGCTGCCATGTTTTGTGTTTCGAGAAGGAACTAAAATCAACGTCCGGAAATCGTCATGGCTTTGTCTCAAGAGAGATTCTCGACAAGAAAGATGGCGCCATGGTATAATGCACTATGTCCTGGCTATCCCGAAGCACACTGAAATCATAACCCGCGCTTTCGTATAAGCTGCCCAATCAATTTCAGTTCTGCATCCACCGTATTATACCCGGAGTAGTCAGGAACAAAGGTCTTGGCTCTGTGCTTGGCGTCTTCCTCCATATCCCCGTCTTCTTCGTCTATCTTGGGGTGCTGATCAGTGTTCGATCTATCCTGCCGAGAGCTTCTTACTTTGCGCTTTCCACTTTTCCTGCCCATTTTGGAGTCTCGACTTCTTGATGATGCTCGGGTTGATCGAGATGACGACCGGCTGGATTTGCCGTCTGACGCGCTGCTGGTGCTCGGAGAGCATAACGATGATTCGCCTTGCGGCCGGCGACCTGGCTCGCCCTGCTGGGGCATCCATTCAACGAGGCCGGCCTCTTGGAAGATGGAAAGGAGTGCTGATTCCATCTGACAACGGACTGGGGGACTGTCGTCTCGGGTGGATGGGGGCCATTTGGCATGGGAGTCGTGCTGGGGGGGCATCTCAGCGCCGACTACTGACGTATGAGATGGTCTGATAGTGCTCCTTGTGGTTTAGATATCGAGGACCAATGAGATTTGATAATCCAGGCGGCAAGTTGACGATCAAAGTGATAAAGACGTTGCGTTTTATTGATGGAAATCGTCTTAAATGACCATAAAAGTCCGGACTGGGATATTCATAGGCCAAAAATCAGGGATTTGGGCCCTTGGAGAGAAATGTGTGACGGAGCGAGTTAATAATACGACAAGATCAGAGCAAAACGAAAGAGAGAGCGGTACGGCCAGGAGGAAGCATCACAGCAGTCATATAACTACCGAGAAAAGCATGAAACGGTTCACGATGGGCCACAATTTGCGCGGCGCGCGGTACCAAGAGACAGACAGACAGGCAGACAGTTACTCAGCATCGAGGGGACATTCCTAGTAGGGGGGACTTGGATGTACAGTAAGACGAGCCCACATGGGACCCTCTTGTCCTTGCTTCATCGGCGGGCAGCGGGGAAAGAGAAAAGGAAAACCTGGCAACGTTTCTGCGGCTCATGCTCCATATTCGCCCGCTACGATGGTGTCATGATCGGTGTAAAGGCGCGGGGCTGTGAGCAAATCGCCGTTCCTGTACGGGATGCATGCACATGGGGAAATAGATGCCGCTGGTGTGCTCCATATGGAGTACATGTTGGGTGGGAAGTTGAGTTGGCCGACGCCAGCGAACACGATGGTCTGGTCTGTCTGAATGCCCCTGCTGAACCCTGGTTCTCGCGTGTTATCGCCGATGTGGCGGCGGCGGAAGAAGCGCTTGGGACGCGGGATGGCAGGTTGGGTCGGCGATAGCAGTGCGGATCGGGGGTTGTATTGGATCCATCCATCCATCCATCCATCCATCCATCTATCCATGCTTGCGGGTGGTTTTGTTTGGGACATTGCTAGTTAACCATGCGCAGCTACTAGTATGTTCTTCACTGTGGATCCGGATTTTTCTTGGTTTGTCCCGACTGTTTGGGTCGCGGGACGGCGAGACGGCGAGGCGGCGCGGCGGCGGAACAGGGAAGGACGATGAAGTAAATAAAATAAACACAGAGTAAAATAAAACGCATGAAAAGCACCGCGTCGCATTAGGATGGGGACTAATTTTACACGGACATGGAGGCATGCACGCAGCGACAACATTTGCTACGCATTGCTACGCATTGCAGCCTGACGATGGCAGCGATTCAATGCTGGCTTTGCAAAACGGACCCTCGGCTTCAGCAAGGGTGCGCCCCATTGACGGAACGTTGACGTCTTTCCAGAAACTGTAGCTTCATGGTACCTCGGCAGGTCCGTACGTACTCCGTTGTCAAGTACATAATAAATAGGCTGCCGGGATGGGTTGCGAGGCTAATGTAAGTCATGCATTATGGCGGCATTGTTTGCGCGAGACTGTTGTGTTGTGCAGAGTCCTGTCCAGTACTCCGTACAGAGTACGGAGTACTAGTAGTTACTTCGTACAGCGTAATCAATAGCGGACTCCGCGCTGAGACAGTTGACAAGTTGATAAGGGGCGGCATGCCCCAAGCTGGGTAGACCGGGCCGATGTACTCCCTGCGAACGGAGTACAGGGAGTGCCTTGAGCTGCAGCAGCGCCGGCAACAGCCTGAACGGGCATAGCGATGCACTGTAACGGCCGAGTCGTCGGTCAAGTGCTGGCCTGTTCGCGCCCGACTGTGTTGGTTCTGGTCCGGATGGGACAAAAGTTGGCCGATGGTGCATGAGACCCTTGAACCCCCGCCTGGTATGTAGACAGACAGTTGAACGGAGTAAATGTCTGGTATTCATACAGAACTGTGCTGTACTCTGTACGGTACACACCATTGTACATTGTTGTACGATATGCTGATGGGCGTTGACTCGACTCCACCCGACGTTCACTAGTCTGAACAACAAAAGTTCATGGCGTTCCGTGGCGTCCGGTATTTTCTTTTATTGATGTTTGTACTTTGTAGATTTGCACCAGTCCGTCGCATAATGAGCCTGCATGCAGGTGCTGTAGGGATTGCTGATTGCCGATTGCGATTGCTCACCACAAGGTCTCCATCACCATGGCATGCGGGTTGCCACGCAAGCTGACTGATTGACGACACGCACCCCAATCGCAGCCATCCTAAATGGCACCCGTGCTGCATGGCCAGGGACAGGCTATTGGAGATGGAGCAACGAGGTAATCGAGGGCTTAACATGGAGGATGATAGTGGCATAGGCTTTTGGGAGTGAGGATTGAGCCTGTTTATTATTATCAATAACGCTAATTTAGTAAAGGATATTGGGAATATCATGTCTGGGGCTCTTTCTGTCCTCTGCAGCTTCATACACGATACTGATTGCTCAGACTGGTTGCAAAACAACTACCGCTTCTCCTTGGTCTTCCTGGAAAATGTTCTGCGGTCAATATGCGTCCCTTGCCGGTGAGTTGAGTCCCGTGGCGTGAGCAAACTATCCACAGTTGAAATTGATACATTCACAATGAGCTATATGGAAATTAATCACGATCAACATGTAAAAGGATATCACACACTCTTCATCAGTGACTCTTGATACGTAATGGGGGTAACCTACGTGGGAGAAATGTCTGTAAATTCGTTCAAGAAAACACGACAAGCTGTGCGACTTCAGACATTGGAAAGGCAGTAGGCACATATGTGCAGGCTCATGATCCAGGCTTCCGGTGGATGGAACGCATATGCCGAAGAGGAAGAGGAAATGATGTAGCTGATCCACATCAGAATACACAATGGCGCTCTTAGTCTGTTCACGCAGTACAGTGTATGAAACGTCTCTCTGTTTAACAAGAAAGCCATTGTATGTTGACAAACCGCAGCAGACTCACCGATCATGCTTGCTGTGGAAAGATTTTAACAAGGACGGATGATGGAATGCCCTGTGCAGCCAGGACATGCCCGCGTCACGGAGGAGTATGAGAAAAGGTCGCTGCATAACTTCTAGCTGCCAGACCCAAATTTTTTAAAATTTTGGCGCAGCCACGAACTCGGGCTACCAATATTGGAACCATTGACAGATTTACAACTTGAAGAGCAAGTAGCGAGTCCCTGGCCTCAGAGTGTATCTGGGCTGGGCTTAAGCTTTGTGTCTCTTGTTCCAAGCTTTGTCAAAGTATAGGTAATGGCGAATACTGGCAAAGAACAAGGAAACAAAGTCAAAATAGAGACCCTTTGTAGGTTTAGGTTGGTTTACAGAATGGGAGTTGTAGACGTACCATGTGATGAAGACAATGCTGATGCTTTGTCGTAGTGAGCTCTGTCCCAATGGTTGGAATTGAGCACTCTGCTAGATAGGTCGGGATTAACGCTCTTGATCTCTAGGAAGAGCTGAGCAAACTAGCTCAGTGATAGAACGCACTTACCCAACCTCTAGAAGAAGGGAAAAACAGAGGGCATAGCAGTGAAGCAGTTAAGGCTCTCGGGGCAAGGATTTATGCCAAAAAGTTATAAGTCTTGCATAGTAACACTCGTCTGCTAGTGCCTGACACACAACCAGCAGCGGAACTTCAATTCAGTAATAGGCTACGTCAGTGACGTGGATCAATTCGTAGGGACCTTGCATAGGGTAGGATCAAATAGTGTTACCGGGCTATTATGCACTTCGGTAAAGCAGTTTAATTATGATGGGTAGGCCATGAGCAGAGCTCCGAACAAAGACACAATTTAAGTGCGAAGGGGAAATATGTTGATCTACTTGGAGGGCTAGGCTAGATGTTGGAATATCGCCGCCAAGCACACAACAAGAGCACGGATATCGTCACGTGGTCACCTTTTAGCTACGATATTTATACGGAGATATCAAGCGTTTAACCTTGACTTGTTTTCTTCTTCTTAGATAGACAGACTTAAATACATCGTTTTTGCATTTTGAAGCATTTGACCTAGGTCAATCATGCACACCAACCCTGTGCAACCCACACTAGAGCTCTTTTTGTAGCTAATTCATTTAATATAAGCATATCAAACAGAGCATGTTAGGAATGTCTAACAAAGCATGTTACGGATCATAGTGAGCCGGTTATGGATTCTGAACCCTAGAGATGTTGTAAGACAACCTTCCGGCTCCGATGACGGAATTCCTAGATAGTAACTATCTATAAGAAGAGGTCTAATTCTTGTAGACTAGCCTAGTAGCTACTGCAAACTAGCGTTAATAGAGTTTACATTAATTATAAAGAGAGAAGAGAGTCTATATATCTTAACTTACTAGCTACTTATTTATACCCTATATATATCTTTAGGGTATAACTCTAGAATATATAGTATTTTGTCAGGAAGAAAAGAACACACCAAACAACCTGTATGGCTGGTTGTACTATTCGGTATCAATTGATCAGTTGGTTCGTGTATCCAGGATGCCGTTATCTTGCAAAGAAAGTCGCGTATGGAAGCGCAGACTGGTTCGTAGGTTAAAGTCGGTTCTCTGTATCATGAGACGTTGGGTTGCTTCTCAATTGGTCCTGCAGTCTTGCTTTACTGCATTTGATCAGATGGTTCAAGTATTCAAGTAGTCAATATCGGTAATAATAGGCTTGAAAGGCACAATCAAAATCACAAAGTGTTAATTTTGCTTCACGAAGAAGGCATGGTTTCTTTTCATTCTAAGGGCGGCTACGTTGACGATAAATATACTGATCAAAAGCTGACTAACGTCTTTTCAGCCAAAAGGCAGCCTTCCTCCACGTGGGTACCCTATGGGTGCTCAAATTTCCGCACAAAATACAATGCTCTGGTCATTGCAGTGTGCAGAAGAGGCCCTTTGGTTATCGTCACCTGCTCTAAAATCGCGAAGTGCGTTCTTAACCCTAAATTTCAGACGCTTAATCGGACCTGTGGAAGTAGCGTCCTGTACAGCGGTATATCAATATTATCTCTGTGGCTATCTCATCAATTATTACTGGCACGTTTGCAGAACTGCCTATCAGTCTAATCGAGTAGCAGTGTCCCAATAAGGGCCTTTGACATGCTGCTAAAATGTCATGGAACTCTTCGCTCTCCCATAAGCTTTCAATGTTGCATAAGGCATAGTGAACTACCAGCTGTTTTAATCTGTCGGGGGCTAGTTCTTTGTGGCAAAATCGTAACAGCGCTGTGATGTCGTCAGCTCTATTATCATGGATGTCGAGCTCTACTAAAGCCTGGTGAAGCTTATGAAGGGAAATATCCATTAGTCGGTTTATCTCATAACGATCTCCATGGCCATAAACTTGAGCGTGATGTATAAGTGTATCCGCGTCGTCTTTTGGTCTTTTTCCATTTCCTGAGTTTTGTTGTGAACAATGCAGAGGCGACCTATCTGAACCTCATCATCGCCGGACTCAGCCAGCAACGAGAAATCAATAAAGCTTAGCACTAATTGAACACGGAGATCGGCACTATTATTGACATCGACAGAAAATTTATCTCTAGTTTAATGCTATTGGTCGAAGCAAACAGCCTTTTTTTCAGTAGGCTAATCCTCACCCTGTCTACGGAGTACAGACCGGATGATCATCAATAGACCATCGGCTGCCGTCGCATGACCAAAAAATACGCACCAATCAATCAAGTAAGAAGCTCTTTGTGTGATCACAATGACGTACAATATTACCCTATCCCGAAGCCCCAAGGCGCCTGCAGTCTTGTACTTCATACACCCCGAGTCAACGAAATCATGGTCAGGATGTAAGGGCGTTCTCGAAACCTTATTGGTCTAGTTCTGGAGCTAATTTAGCGTTCCCGAACTGTAGGGTCGGCCCTTGCCCAACTCAGAAAGTGTGTGTGCCAGACAGACAGTGTCCGAACCTCGTGTTGCATCCAACAGATGCAATCGCCGATCATACAAAGAACACCCCCTTCTTTGATACGAGGATATACTCAGCTACTCCACTTTTAGCGCTGAAGCTTTCGGCCTGTTCTCCTCCTATCATAGGACTGCCCGCTCTGTTGCCTACATCGTAAATGTGACGCAATATTATCCACTCCCAGTCAAGCGTAAGTATGTAGCCATGTGGGTTGCACAGGGTTGTGTAATAATCTAGATCATTGGCTTTAAATTGAATATATTTATAAGTGTTTGTTATCTAAGAAGAAGAAAAGAAGTCAAGGTGGGAGGCATGATATCGTCGTATAAATATCGTAGCAGAAAGGTGACCACGTGACGAGCTCTGTGCTTCCTATTGTGCTTGGCGGCATTCCAACAAGCCACGACAAACTTCCAATCGCTTACCTTAATCGCGACTGCCTTTTCTACCTACCAGACTCTATAAATACCGCGGCATCTCTGGCTTGTTAATTCGAATAAATTCATAATGCCAACCATCAAGATTAAGTTTTCACTTCCTTCCTCGATTACGTCGTCTGAAGAAAGGGCAAGCAGAATTGAAAACATTACCGCGAAGCTGCAAAAAGTCAACAGCAAAATTACGCTTGTCTCCGAGGACAGCAAGGACATTTACTACGAAGTTTCCGTCCCTGAAGATTATCAAGCTCAACTCGATTCTCTCGGAACAGTTTGCCAAACATTCGTTTCACTGCCGGAACCACTAGCGACGGTGTACACGTCAGCACTAGAGTGACCGCCCGCCCTTGTAGCACTCTGGAGCTTGGCCCTGTCCCCTCTTGTTGTTGCGAGCCCGATTCCATGTCCTGAAGTCGAGTCAGATAACCCGGCACTTCTGGTCCACAAGAAGCTCGCTCGGCAGACCTCTTGGACTTTCAACTGCTATGCCCCTGGACAAGCTTGCCGTGGTACAGGAGCAACTTCAGCGGGAGGAACCAGCGCTGTGTCTTGCTCTCCTATCAGCTCTCAGGGATGCACCCAGTACTCATTCAATGGCGGAGGTGACTGGAGGTTGACTGGATACTTAAACCGCCAATGTACAGGGGAGGTGATTGTTAGTGTGAATGGTGGAAACGTTGGATGTCTTACGGCTCCGGTTAATTGGAGTCGATTTATTGTCAGTTCCATTGACTGAATGGCCAGGTCCGGGGATTGGATGTGACATGAGTTATAAGACTGGAGATCGGTTTCCCTAGTCAGGCTGAATCATTCCTTATCATCACAGCCTTTGATATTATTTGATAGTTTACCACACTGATATAAAAGTCATTACACGAGTAAACACCGTCGCTCACTTACCGCGATGATTGTGTCAAGCCAAAGAGTCGTAAAGGGTTCTTCCTTGCATTTATCTACGTATTAACTAATAACAGCACCGCACTGGCGACCGATAACTGGTGGTTAAATCATTTATTCATTCAAAATTGTCTCGTAATCTACCTCGTCATCCATCTCGTCATCCATCTCGTAATCATCCATCATTGGCCAGTGAAAGCCCAGTACAAAAGACGCAAGTCAAGTCATTTCTAATTCCCAAAAATACTCAACAACATGTGTCAAAGTGGATGCCGTAGGATTGCTAGGCGATAACGAACAAAATCAGACTCCAGAGTCCTCTTGCACAAGCCCTGTTCGATTTTGAAACGTGTTCCAACTGTTGCACACATCTTGGACGTATTTGCGGTTGGTGATGCGCGGGATTTCGCGTTTTCTTTCCACAAACTGGACAGCGAACCCCTCAGTGGTATGCCACCCAATGTGGCAATGCATGAGCCACACGCCAGGATTGTCTGTGATCCAAGCCATGACGAGGTAGCCTGCTGATGGAAGCATTGCGGTATCTCTGCGAGCTGGGTTCACTGTATTCAGGCTCACGCTCGACGAGTAGTTTCCAGTTCCTTGGGCGAGGACGTAAAAATCGTGACCATGCAAGTGAATAGGATGCGGGATTGGCATATTTGTTTCGACGACAAAATAAACCCATTGATTAGCCTTGGGCGTTTCGAACACAGCCGCGCTGGCATTGTAATTGGTTGGGCCGTTGAGAATCGATCGCAGCGTTGGCTTTCCCCAATCAACAACCATGGTAGTGCTGTTCAGGTACCACCTGAAAAGCCCAGCCGGGTTCCTGCCAAGCGTAACGTTTTGTCGATCAGTCGAGGACGCCGGGCCGACTGTTTTTTGAACAAATGGGACAATGTTTCTCGTTTCGTCTCCACAGTCGTTCGTATATGAGTAGCCGCTGGTGGCCGGTGTTTTTTTGCTGTTGCCGTAGTTGACAATGCCTCTGATATTGTCCGTGCTGCCGTTCTCTCCGCATACGGTTTGGGGAATAGCCCGCATCCAGAAGCTGTCAGCTATGCTGGCCTGGTTTGCAGTGACAATAATGTCGTATCGTTGGCCTGGAAAGAAAAAGTAAGCATTAAAATTTGGTACTGGCAACAATTTTCACGGGTTCTTACCCATTCCTATATCCAAAACTGTTGTATCATACGGTCTGATAGGGACTAAATCGGATGCGATCACCTTCATTGTATGATTGTCAATGGAGAATTTGAAATGGTTATCAATCGCCGCATTCACTAAACGCATGCGATAAGATTTTCCAGGAGTGAAAGAAACATTCAACCGTGACCCGGTTGTGATATTACCCGAGGTGTACACATTGGTGCCGTTGATCAAACCATTCTCGAGTGTGACTGGCCCATTTATCTGGGTAGCGGTGTACTGTTCATCCATGGTTCTATGGCCCCAATCGTTCAAGAAGACCATACCCAGGTCTTCGTCGTAGTTTGCCGTCGCCGGACCGTTGATGATTATTCCTCCAAAGACCCCATCCCACGCCTGTAGACCCAAGTGCGAATGGTACCAGGTCGAGCCGTACTGAGTGGCTTTCCATTTATATGTCATGCTTCTGCCCCTCGGAACGGGGCACTGGGTAATGGAAGGAACACCATCATTTTGGTTGGTGTAGTTTTGGCGTATACCGTGCCAATGGATAGTTGTGCCGTTTGTAGACTGGGTGAGAGAGTTCGTGACGTGGATAACCACAGTATCACCCCAGTCAGCAAAAAGTGTTGGGCCAGGTATGCTCCCATTGATAGTCATGGCGTAACGGGGAACGCCATCTGGGGCAACGGTGCCGTCTTTCAGCTCAAGGTAATACTCCCGAGTAATTCCAGTGTCCAAGACTTCGTTCTCGTAATCTGTGGCAACGGAATAGCCACACCACGAGCTACGATCATTGGCGGTATTTTTGCAGTTGCAGTAGTTCGTGCCCAACGACAAGCTCGCCGTGAGTGCTAAATGTAGAAACAGATGTCGGAACATAGAATTGACTGAATAGAGTTGAGGTTTATGTGTAAAAAATTGTGTATAGGGGTGTATGCTGAATGCGTTTTTGTTTATCAAAAAAAAAAAAAAAAAATCCTTTCACAAAGCTACATGTTCGGCAGCCTCACATTTATATGTACACACATCGTCAGTGTTCCCTGTGACGGTGGTGTGGTGCAATACGGTCCGGTCCAGCCTCGTGATACTCCGCCGTGGATCATGCTCTGCGGTTTTTCAAACTATTGCAGCTGTAGCGACCGATCTAGATTCGTTTTCGGTTCAGCTTTTGACATTTCGTTGCTGGAAGCTGAGAATCACGATGCCGTATTACCCATGCCCACAAAATGTCGGCTATCCTCGCATGGGCATCCCAACCATGCCTGGCAGGGCTGCGATGATGCTGGTGGTGGGGCATCAACATGCATACCTGGCAATTCTCAGAAGTCACTCTATTTCGCATCTCAATTCTCGGGTTGACAAGATCGAATTGGCACTCAGCGCATCTCTCACCAGCTGAGACTTTTTCCGTTTTCTTCATTTTTTTTTTTCCCTTGGCCCGCAGCTGAGGCACGCACAACGAGATTACGCCTTCGCCTTCTTCGCTGTTCAGGGGCTCCATGTCCTGACTGAGATCTTGAAACATTCAATTTACCAATAAGCAAGAGTCATGCCAATTTCTGGTATGGCAGAATACCTTGAGCTGCATAAATAACTCTTGTTTCTTGCATAATGTCGCCAACCACTTAATCCCTGCACCTTTTCGGGCACACACCGCAAAATGTCATGAGAAGGTACCCCTACCAGCCATCGCTTGTGTTAATTTTATCTTGATTCAGTGGACACTCCGGATCTATCGCCGACCTCGATCTTTTCTAGATATGTCGCCGACCTCAAGATTTTCAGCTGAATGCTTACGAGTATAGTATAGGTGGACTATATGTCGATTTCGTTGCGGTGAGCTGTGAAGGCCTGCGCATTGTCCCAAATACGCTCTGAGAAAATATTGGCCAAGCGTTCCTTTCTTAGCGACTGTCTTCTTCGCAAACCACAAAACCACCAAAAGTCCTGAAGGGGCGCTAGTCACACGCAATAGGATCGCCCTGTACCCTGGCGAGACATTTTCGGCTACTCCCTCTCTGATCATTTTCTGGTCACTGCTCTGGTCTCTATACCCAATTAAGCTTGGCTTGAGGCCCTTAGCAGAACGGCATCGATCGGCGCATCCTGAAAACAAGTGAAACATGAGCAAACCTACATTCGCATTCGCTGGGCCGTCGTTCACTAGTTAATAGCCTCCTTTCTGTCCCTGCGCACGACTTTGTAGGTGGCTGCCACGAGATCTGCCATTGATGGAGGGTACGTATTTTCTGGTATTCCGCCGGCGGGCTCAAGTCAACGAGGCTAGTCAGGATCGCCGGTTGGCATAAGTAATATCACAGATCAAAGACTCCCTAGCGCTATTTGAACAACCAGGATGGGAAATTCTGAAGGCTGTACGGAGTATTGACCCAGCCACATATTAGTGCCCGCGCAGCCTTACAGATGTGGGTCATGCATTCTATTATATCTAGTGTGCATGGTCCTACCTGGGCGATCCGCTTTAGTGGCCAATGAGAACAAGGATTGATGTTCTCCGTATGCATTTCTGTGACAACGCGCCCAGCATGAAATTCTCGGAATCCCGAGAAGCACACGTGATGCTTCTGCAAGGCTGGCCAGCCAATGGAACCTAGTCGATAAAAGGTATTCTATACACTGCCTAATTCTCTGATGGTACGGAGTAGAGGTCACTGAAATACCCCTCTTTATTACAATGACGTGCGTCACACTTCGCAGGTTACCTGGGTCACTGGAAGTCTCAAGGGAAAAAAAAATAAAAGTGGGCCACCACCGCAGCAGTTGCCCCGGGATTCTAGGAGATGTGTGAGACAGGCAATAATGACGTACATACTTATAAACGAGGCACTCTTCTGGCCGGCCAAAGCTCCGCTGACAGGCCAACATACCTGATTACTAGTATTCCACGGATCTTTTCATGCTGCAATAGTCTGGAACATCCATCCTCATCGTGCTAATGAGTGCGAAGGGCGGAGATCAAGGACGGAGAATATACTCCGTACGCTTGAGGGAAAACGACATGCTTTCTCGCGCTCCAATGAAAAACTCTATCAGCTGATTCACCATCTAGGACTAATGCATGCGACCACACGCAGCAGAAAGCTCACCATTCCGTCCGCTCTGACCTAGATAAACTTTTGACCAGCAGATTAGTAGTATGAAATGTACAAGTATCAGCTGTAATGGACTGGCCTTGGGGCATCTGCAAACAAGCGTCAATTGTAATATCTATAAGCTTGAGGAGAGAGAAGAGAGAAGGAGAGGGAGCGAGAAGCTCCCTTCCTCCCTTCTCTACGCTGCTAGACTAACGCGCTACGGTATGCCTGTCTTGTCCCTCCACTCCCCGTCAGCGCGCGCCTTGTAGGTACGCGAGCTTAAGCTCGAGTCCTTAACAATAAAGCCTTAAAGTTTTTATAAATTATTTAATATAATACTTTCTTTATATTAAAAAGGGTTTAATATAATATTATATATTAAAAAAACACTTAAGTAAGAATTTTATAAATATTAAGTTAAGCTTAAGTATTTTGTGCGGGGATTTGATTATTCCTAGGGTAGCTACGCGGGGGAAAGATTGTTGTTTTGCAGAGAAGACGTTAGTTAGCTTTTGATCAGTGTATTTATAGTTAGCATAGTGACCCTCAGAATAAAAAGAAACTATGCCTTCTTCGTGAAGCAAATTAACACTTTAGAATTCAGATCGCGCCTTTTTGAGCCTATTATTACTGATACTGACCACTTGAATACTCGAGCCATTTGATCAAATGTAGTAAAACAAGACTACTGAACCAATTGAGAAACAACCCAACGTCTCACGATACGGAGAACCGACCTTGACCTACGATCCTGTCTGCACGCCCACAGGCAGTCTTCACAACAAGACAACAAGATCCTGGATACACGAACCAATTGATCAATTAATACTGAATAGTACGACCATCCGTACAGGTTGTTTGGTGTGTTCTTTTCTTCCTGACAAACTACCTCGTGGAACCTTAATATTTATAGGTAGGAATAGAAAATACATTTACTCTCTTTACTTATAAATCTATATAGCCTTTATAGTGTTATCTTAGCTTAGGACTCTAATTAGTGGTGTACCTTATATACCTATGTTTACTAAATACACTCCCTAGTCTAGTCTAAAGACGGTTCGCAAATAAGAGTATATAATAGTTATAGTTAATAAGTGCTATAGTGCCTATGCCAAAATGCGCAAATTTAACAAACTAGAAGGTATAATCTCCCTCTGCTCTATTATGTCCCATTTTAGTTTAGCTCTAACATTCGATCAGCCTCCAGATATCTTCTTTAGCAACTTATTAAAGACTCTCTTTACATTAATTACTAGTATGGGATTACCCAGCGGTCGTGGGCTAGTCATAAGACTAAGTTTTGTAAAGTCCGACGCTATCGAAAAAGTCAAACCAGATGACCCCTGCCGACCGACTATAAATAGCTGCGGGGCGCTTAAAGTAACCGAACTGGCCACTACCCGTCGTCCACGATCGGGCACTAACATCTTTTCATCTATCCGGTTGCGTCATATTAGCGCACATAACAGGCGTGTGGCTGGCTGACTGGCTGGCTGACTGGCTGAATGCTAAATTTTATGTGCATTTGTAACTATTTAGTCCAGACTTTAGATTGTGATTATGGTTGTGGCGGCCTGGATTAAGGGAAACTAGATGCTTCCCTATGCCCCTTTGGAAGACGTGCCTTTCGCTGAATACACCACTTAATATCACTTCATAAGCCAATAAATAGGAAATTGTATCAAGGAGGACAGGCAGTTGCCGGCCATAGTCCAAGCCGGTCTCCTTCGAGCCCATCCAAATTCTCTGCAGCCAACTCTGCGGCCAAACCTCTTCTAGCTAAGCTATACAGGCTAGCCAAACTAGAGAGTCGAGATGATCAGGACTACACCTGCCGGGGAGCTGGAGTTGACGTTCGCTGTCATCGGAAAAAGCTTGCCGGTCCGCGCTACTGTAGCTCGATTACATCGTTGAGCATATCGTACTCTACCACGACTTGCCGAGCTGTAAGTCTAGAGTGTCTGTATCCATAACACTTCCGAATACACGGGAACCATGTATTAGTCTCTATTTCACCAAGCATTGCCGGTGGCGGCATCGTTACTTCATCGTTATCGGAGGGCTCGCACACCCTTACTCGAGCTAAGAAACACAATTATTGGACGGCAGACTACGGAACGTATCGATAAGGCCTGGAACCTCTTGGCCCTATTGAAATGACGGCAAGTGGGCTTTTCATGGATGTCTCAATTACACGCCGCAGGCGGGAAGCCAGCCTCGTCCTGCACTTACAACTGTCAAGTTTTGCTCATATTATTTGGCGGCGCATTTTTCGCTTTACCATTTTAGACTAGCTTAGTAGTGTTTGTATTGATCGCTTCGCCGTAGTTCGTCAACAGATATTAGGGTCGGAGATTTCACAGCCTTGTGGATGTGTGTGGCCACTATTGCCTTCACGTAGTACTGTATAGCGATTTTCTTCTTTGACAGAGAATTCCATACTTCCACAACGGAAAGCCAAAATGATAGCTCATCAGCTAGTAGATAGTCTATGTCTCAACTGGTGTCGGCGGGTAAATTTGAACCAATTGATTCGTCTCATGAAGCACTTCATTCCTACAACTTCTAAATTAGTATGTTGTGCGGAGCATGCAAACGTGGCTTGCTTACGCACAACCTTATTGCCACTCGACGCCTCACGGCACCACTTTCCCGCCATTTCCCGTCCGAGAAGCCGCCGGCACGTGAAATGTCTCAAAGAGAAATATACAGCCCAACGCAAAACGAGAATTGAGATGGAAGTGTCATGCGTCATGATCTTGAACGCTCTCAGCTTCACCGCAGGAACTCGATAGTGTGACAACGCCACAACTGGCAGACAACCATTTCGTCCGGTCTCCGCTTCGTCCGACGACATGAACCGTCCGCATTTGGTAATTCGGAGTAGTCCTAACGCGCCAGCTGAGACGGAAACTGTACTCCGGTCGCCTCATGCATCCCTCCTGCAACCTCGACCTCGGGATTTATCTCACCGTTGGCGTGCTGCAAGTGTGCCACACTGGTTGGACTACGCGCGTTTAGTGCAGCATGACCACACTACGACGTGTAGATATAATCTCGTGCATTATCTGGTAAATTCTGGTCTAACTGCGTTGTTTGGTAGCGACGGCATTGTCGTTGACATATTTATATAGGCTAGTGCGTGGTTGGCACTTGCTAGGACAAGATTGGTGACATGTTTGGCAAACTAGTCGATCGCAGCAGCCAGTTAGGTAACAGAATAGAAAGTCACACACGGCCCGCTGCCGGTGTGTCAATAGTTAACCAGACGCTATATCGCCCTTGCTTGCGGGCGCAGTCGGACGTCTGAGAGAGTACTGAGGGAGAGTCGTCTACAACTCCCACGGTGGCAGCGCCGCATTCTAGATCCACGGATGGTTGATCATAGCTCCGAGATTGGCTTGAAGCAAACCTAAAATCTAACGTATCGGACTAAGTTGGCTTCGCTATGGAATGTGGCAGATGAGTTCAACCAGCGCTTGCAGTCGCTGACTCCAAAACAGCCACGCTGCAACCCGCCTGCATGACATTTAGTCCAGATTGCTCGCTTCGAACGTTTTCTGATTCGTCGGAGCATAGAACAGCACATTAACGTGACTGCATCAAGACATGAGCTTCTATCGTGGCTGGCTGAGATGCTGGCAGCTTCACGGTGACACCGTTCGCCAATCCGTTTCAAGAACGCTACCACCATCTCATAGAGGGTCACATTTCAAGCCAACGCTCCATGTGGGCTATCGACTTATATCTTATCTTGTGCTTTGTTTCTCTTGCTACGAGAACTAAAAAGTATAAAAGGCCCTCTTCCAGTCCAGAGCTGAGAAGAAAACGAAACATCTCATCATCAACAACTACCACAGCATTCTCAAGTATCAGTCTTTTATCGACGTTTCAAGTCCCCAATCTCATTCAAACTAGTATTATCTTACTTTTTTTTTTTAACCTTATCATCACCAAGATGCCTTCACTTAACGAAACTGCCACCACTACCGCCATTGTCAACGGCAAGGCGGCGACTTGGAGACTCGCTCAGCCCGACTCACCCGAGCCAGCCGAGTCAGCTGAGTTACCTCGCGACGGCAGTACATTTTATTCTGAATCCATCATTGGAACAGATGGGCGAACTCCCGTTAATGAAGCAGACATTAGGGATGGCGGCAAATATCGTTGTGAGTATCAGAGCCATAGTACTTGGGGAAACTCCAGAAAGCACATGCTCATATCATCCCAGCCATTGTCAAGATCCTGTCTTGCTTCAACGATGGCGGTGAGTCTGTCTGGATGATGGGCACTGGATGGCTCATCCGCCCCGACCTACTCGTCACAGCCGGTCACGTCGTCTACGACTGGGGACATGGTTACCGTGCCGCAACACAGATCAAATGCTACATCGGCTATAAGGGCCGTGAGTCTGTCGAGACTGACATTTGTCAGGCTAGATATGGCCAAACTATCGTCACCACGGCTGAATGGATCCAGACAACTGAAAGTCGCCCCCGTGATGTGGCCTTTATCAAGGTCACTAAACCCTTCACAGGCAACCTGCGCCTTTTCAACTATGTCGACACGCCATCTAAGGACTCTGCCACGCTTGGTGTGGTAGGCTATCCTGGAGACATGTCCTATAACAATGAGAAAGGTGGGGAGATGTACGAGCAGTTCAAGATGACTGAGTACAACCTTAATACCAGCGACCGCCATATGATTAGGTATAAGCTTTCCACGTTTGGCGGTAAGTTTTCTATCATGGAAGGAAGAGACGAAGAGTAGACACTGTTGCTAAGAAAATAAATATTTATGCGGTATTAGGTCAGTCAGGCGCTCCTATTATCCGCAAACAACCTGGACCAATGACGTCTATTGGTACTCATTGCTATGGCGGTGGCGGCAAGGATAGCAACTCTGGTAACGCCATTGGCGGTCAGTGGGGAAATGATTATACCAGCTTCATCAAACTCTTTGCCTTGGACCAGTCGACCTTCGGCACGCCAACCAGCATCGAATATATGGATCCAAACAACACTGGCGGAATCATCAACAGAAGCGGTACTGAACAGGAGGGGTTTAGGGACGTTTTCAAGAGCATCGCACGCATAGGATCCTCCACTGCCCCTCTTGTGGGCAGCTTGCTTGGGGGGCCTATTGGCGGCATTATCGGAACTGTTGCTGGAGGGTTCCTTGGATCTTTGTCTGAAGTAGCGGCTGCTGCAGCCGAGAGCACATTTGAAGACACTGGTGCGGCAGAGCGAGCTATTCTCGCCGAGGCTTGTCTCCAGACAATCCTCCAACTACCCAGCGATCACCCTGCTACCAAGAACATCATCGATCATATGCAGCGCAACTATACTGCCAATGCGCCCAACGTAGACGTCTTAGCACAGGTCATCACTCCCCAGATTACCGAGGCAGCTCTCGAGATCACTGCCGCGCGCTATATCAAGGCTGTCAGCCGAGCCGCTCGCCCAGAAAGCACGGAATCTGTTCAAGGGTACAGTGATCTTCTTGTTTCGAAACCCGAGAGTGCTGTTGGTGAGGGAGAGGCTTTCGCGGAGGGTCTTTTCAGCCCAACTCGCCAACTGACCGGTGAAGAGGCAAGCGAAATCTTCTCCTGGCTGGGACCTGTTCTCAAGAAAGCTGTTAGCGTGGGCAGGCCACTTTTGTCGAAGGCTGCCAAGGCAATCATCACTGATGTCGCGCCGAAGCTTCTTGGCCAAATTGTTGGTACCATTGAAGGAGGCACAGGGTCTGCCGAATCTGTCATGCAAAACCCCATCATGATGAGCAGGAAGCAGCCCCAGGTGCGCCTGCTGCTGAAGCGCGCGCTCATCGCTGATGCCGCACTTCAGGCTCTCCAGGCCCTACCAGCAGACCAGCTGAGGAGCGTCCAGACGAAACCCGAGCCTGCCGGGAGCCAAGCTGAGGGTATATTCGACAGCATTAAGAAGGTTGTCCAAAAGATTGGCCCCGCCGTCCTCGACACGACTAAACAGGCCATCAAGACTGTCGCGCCTATCCTCCTCAACGCAGCCGCCAAACAGCTCAAGGACATTATTAACCCCGGAGGAGTCAGTGGAGGGGGAGTCGCTCCTGTTGATCCGCCTATTGGCCCTGTACATTCGGGGTCCGTGCTGGATGACTTGCTCAGCGGCAGTTCCAATCCAATCCAGGTGAGCAATAATGTCCAACTCCACAGCAGGATGCTAGTAGCGCCCCCGGTTGTCTTCCACGAAAGAGTCAGACAACAGCCGGTGCTTATTCCCGACCTCACTGCAGAGCTGTCAAGACGGGACGAGGAGTGGGAGACGTCCACAGAGCACCGCAAGTCGTGGGACAGCAATGACGACTTTATGCCTATTCTGGAAGGGCCACCACCGGAAGACTTTTAGAAGAGATTCGACTGACTGGGTGGTTGCATAGGTGAAATAAATCTAAATCAGAACGCAAAGTCTATCAATGGAAGTGTCGCAGGATCCTTGAGTGGAATTATAGGCAAGAGGCTGTCCATCCTGTCCACAGGGGCAGCCGCCACAGGGCAGACGGAAGAGAAGGGTTCTGTATCAGGGTCAATATTGGGCCGAAGCCAATTCAACATTGTCTTTTTCTTTGAGTATTCTTGCATTTTTCGTTGTTGTTTATTTCCGCAACGTATTTCCTTTGATTAGTATTACTACTTTATCTTATCAACTAAGAATGAAGCACTGTTTCGCTGCTCACCCCGTTATCGTTGTAACATGCCCAGAATCGTCGGATGTCTACGCAAAGTCCAAAGCTATTGACTTCTCGTTTCAGATGCTGTGCATCCACAAGACTTCCGAGCCTATAAATTCTGCGAACAACTATGTTATACACTCTCAATGGCGTTCTATCGTTCATCAAGGAAATCTTTCCCGAGATATTGTTCGTCGACGCAGATCGAAATAAACTTAGTGCAAGATTTCCTCAAGCAAGTTGAAGCGATATTGTTCTACAAACCCTGTCCAGTACCAATGCAAGAACTGTAATGAAGGGCACCAAAATTGCTGAATATGTCGTCGTCGTTGACCTCATCATCGCTGGCTGTACTGCCAGGAGATAATGCGATTGTCATCGTAGACGCCCTGGAAGAGTCAGACGAAGGCGAGTGACTCTCGGTCGTAACTGCGAGTTGTTCTCGATAGATGCTATGTTGCAAAAGTAGTAAATTTGCAGTCACTATACGTAAGAAATAAGGAGTAAGAATAAAGAGTTTGGATTCAATATTGCGCGGCTAATGCAGGCTTTATTTATAGTCGAAAAGGCTAGCTGTGGAAGCCGGTAGCTAGTTGAGCCCGTCCGCCGCCAGCTCACAATTGTGATGCTTACTTGTTGAGAGTAGAGTGGCATCTTCGGAAATAGCTGATGCCTCGTATTAGCTAGATTAGTACAATAGTGGAAGAAGGTGGCACAATGCCCTTTAGAGGGCATTAACAAGTCAGATTATCACTATTAATATTACTGCTTAGGCTCTTTATTACACTTAAATTTATCTATTCCTACTCATTACCACTATTATAAATTGCTCCTTTTTACTTATATAGAAAGGCATATAACGCAACATTTCTTCGTGGGCGTAATCCTGTGCTTCCTGCAATAAGTGTACAAATGTACTGATGACCTGATAAACCATTATGAGCAAGCATGGCAATGTATCATTTAGTGTCAGTATGGCCCTTATCAATCCGCAACGATTGTTGCGGAGTCTGCTAGTTCTACATGTCTATGGATCTGGTAGAGCCACAGTCATTGGGTCAACCACCCTCAATGCGGCATTGTAGGCTTCTTCCTCCTGCTCAGTGCTTCGCATCTGTACATGCTTCAACATGGTCTGACAATAATCAGCGCATGGCAGCCGATACACAGACCCTCCGGTCAGAAGGGATATGCTGTCAAGCTTGATCTTGTCAAAGTTTGTCCCAAAGGCATTCCGCTCGGCCGCTCCTTGACCTATTCTTCGCGTTTCGAGTGCCCATCCGCGAATGCGGGGCCCGTCAGCGGCTGTGATTATGCTTGTAGGATAGAATAACTCCCTGTACAATTAGACGCCATTACCATTAGTTAGCGCTATTTCTTATTATTTGTTCGCTCTCACACAGTCCTTTTTGACTCCATGTTGGCGAGTTGAATTAAGGTTTGACCCATTGGATCCAGGAGCTGATGCTGCAGGCAAGCATTGGAAAGGGGAGCAAAGGCAAAAAATTGAGCAACTCACGAGACGGCAAAAGCACAGAGTGTTTCCGCACATCGTCCATAGTCTTCCCCAATGTCTCGTCTCATCTTTTTCATCTCATTCTGCTCTAGTGCAATATCTTGCGGCTGGCTTAACGTCGCAGTAGGTATTCCTCTGCAAAGCTGCACAATCTTGCTAAGTTTTTGTTGTAGGGCTGCTTCTCTTGCGTTGTAAAGGCTATTAGCAGCGGTGTCGATGAGGGTTTGAACTGCCGGTGGGACAGGCGCCATGTTTCCGGGAACAAAAACAGGATAGGGCGAGGGATTGTCCGCCGGAACCTGTAATGCTGGAGCGATGTAGAGCTTGAGCACAGTGATCCAACGAGCAGCAAGCTGAAGGGGTTGGGCACCAGCGAGAAAGTCATTCACTAGACTAGAGACAGCCGGTGCCATTTGTGCAGAGGTAAGAGGGTTATCCCGCCGATGGTACCAATGAAGATTCGTCACTGGCATCCAGAAGATTGGTGTTTGCGCTTGAATGTACTCTGCTATCATGAGTGTAATAAAATGCTGTTGCAATTGAAACAGACCGGTCTTGCCTAGGATATTGAAACCGGAGAAGATTGGCTGCAGAAAACTTTGGGCGTTGACATTATAGACATTCTGACCCTCCAATCTCTCATACAACGCCCTCTCTATGGATTCTCTGAGATAGGGGGCTCTAACAGGGAGTGAGGGCCGGTCGCCTATCTGAGCTGCTCGCTGAATCTGACCCGCTCTGTAGTGAAGACACAGAGCATTATCCTGGCCATCCTTCACAAATTCCTTATCATTGATGGAACACCTGGCTTTGGTGTGGCCGAGGAAAAAAAGTGGACTGGCATCTGGTCGTTCTAGGTACATGACACAGGTCATCGCCGGAACAGCTGCAATGTCTAAGGGCCCCGTGGGGTCATAATTGATGTAAGTCAAGTAGACACACCAAGCGTACAGCACCGTGAGTGGGAAGAAGTATGTTTCCCACGTAGGGACAACTTGGGCGGGAGGCGAGACCACGCTGAAGAGGTAGCCTAGGGCCGAGGCACCGTCGGCGATGCCCATTTCTTTGTCCGCGGCTGCGAAGGGGACCATAACAGGCTTGATGACCGCCTGCCCAGGGACACCAGGTGGTGGTTTACCAGTGCGGATCCGCAACGGCCGCTGGCCGAGGGGAAAGAAGGCATCAATGACATCCTTGGCTGCCTTGGAGTAATTGATAGGTTCCGTGGCAAACCCGTGGGCGACGGGATCTTCTCGCACTTTGGCGAGCCATGTCCGGAAGCTTTGAACTGCTGCCAGCACGCACTTTGTTGTGTTGTCGAGGTCTGGATTGTTAGGCTGGACGGGAGGGGTGGCTAGGAATGCAGCGCTGAGGGTACCTTCAAAGGCTGTAAAGCTATTCCATACACCGGCGTCGGGCATTGTGGCGGTGTTCTTGTAGAAGATGTAGAGAAATACATGGTCAGATTGATCTCAAGACAAGAAGCTGGGATTATCCTTGATAAAGATGCGAGCTTTGTGATGTGGTACGCGTCCAACCGACCCAGCATCCCACTCTGCTACATTTACCGGTGTTACCTACAACGAGGGACAGATGACTTACCTCTCGAGCCATGTTCCTTGAAGCTAGTTCCCTGAAGCTAGTTCCCCTCTTTCATAATCCCCATGAACTAAAAGTGGCGGGCTGATATTCGTTCCGGTACAGGTGATCACTGCTATCTTGTCTACGGAGCACGGAGTATATTGGTCAATAGCAGATCGAGTGTCGCGGGAAACAAGGTCCATATGGGCCCATTGACTGTGCGGCGGAAGCTATATTTCGGTAGAGTAGCCTCATTGGGAGAAAGAGGGAGCTCTAGCGGCGGTGGTCCTTGATAGCGGGAAGTGTCCGACGTTGCATCAAAGAGCGGCTCAGCTAGCCACGAGTATTCAATAGCGGCACAACTCGACTACTGCCGTTGCCTTTGGCAATATAGCGTTCTAGACTTTCGGGATGCAGAAGACTAGCATATGATGGTACTAACTAATACCTTGAAGCGCTTGGCGTTTTTGCTACGTGGAAAACGAAAGCCGAGCAATCTTCCGCCCAGCCATAGCCAACGAGACCTGTCAACCCAAAGTTCCCACCAACTAATATCTGTATACTTCCGCCTCGAATCACCATCTCTCACGCAAAAATTTTCTATGACCTTCTCCGCCACGCTTCGTCTTCATCTAACCCCTCAGAGAATACTCTTCAAGTCTTCCGAGACCCGAAGATGGCAATTGAACCTGAACCTACGCCGCCACCAGGCATTCCTGGCTCTGCCACACCAATGCCCGCACTACGGATACCGCGGGGGACTTCATTAGAGCCTGCGAAGCCCGTACCTCAAGTTTTTCCCGTCGAGAACATCGCCAGCTTGACATCGGACTGGACCAACGATGAGAGAGTCATGGAGCTCAAGTTATACTTCGATCCGACGGTATCCAACTTGTCCATGGGCTACAACATCAAGGGTTTGCAGCCCGTCATACGAAAGTCAAAGGGGACAAAGTTTCTTCTCAAGGATGCCAACGATAACTTTTATCAGTGGGACTGCGGGGATGATCTCGGCCTGTATTGGATCACCGACGCGCGGACGCTGAAAGACGCTCTTGAAGCTATCATCTACCAACCGCTGTCTATGAAGTTGCAACGCGTGGGAAACAATCTGGTGGGAAACCGACCGTAGTTAGAGCAAAAAAGGAGCCCCTCCAGGTACAGGAATAATCCATGATGTTCAGTCTTCGTTGAAATCAGACCTCACGGTCAATCGCCCCTGCTCGTTGTGATATACCTGGACATCGTCCAGCTCGAGCACGTCAAAGTCGATGAGAAGACTTCTCTTGTCAAGGCCGTCGGGAACTCTCGAGCGCATATTATAGTCGCCGATGGCGAGATAGAACTTATTTGAGGGTTGCACTTGATACTCCATGCCGGGAGCCGGTCGAAATGTTGTATATGGCCCGAAGTGGCGACTGAGTTTCTTAAACAACGAAACACCGACAACATAGTCATCTAGTAGATCAAAAGAAAATGATGACTACTCAGTAATCGCTTCGAAACGGACAAAAGTATGTTGTAGCTCACTCAGCCCAGGAACTTACCGGCTCGCGCCTCATTGTGGGAGAATTCACTGCTTGTTCGAATGCAGAAGCAACCCTTCTTAGCCGAGGGAGGAATATCCGGCCTGTTGGCAAATGTCGGCGTCTGTCTCCTGATGATGAGGTCTAAAGTTGTGCCCGGCACAAGCGAGCTGTCGTCGGCGGTGCGGCCGAGTTGTATGAGTCGCGTGTCGAGAACGTCGAGCTGCATCTCGACGGTGGATTCACCGCTGTACATCACGCCACAGACGGCGTAGAGAGGTTCCTTGGGAAGCGTGAAGAAGGCCTGGCCTGTTGCGCTGGCTAGGCCGCGCAGCACGAGGATGAAGCTGCTGCGCATGGAGCGGGCCTCTGGGGTGACTGTGGGAGGAGCGGAGAAGAGAGCGTAGCTCTGGGGGCTTCCGGTCGCATTCGTAATCGTGATGTTTCGCTGCATTGTCAATTTTGCTTCCTGCAGCCGTCGCTGCTGCGGCTGTTGCTCAGGGGTCACTTGACGCTGCCGTTTGTCGTCCTGGCGCATATTGATGGTGAGTCAAAGGGTTTCGTTGTGGAAAAAATGCTGGTATCGTTTTCCGCTATCTCGATGATTTGGATGCCAACGGTCTGCCGTCGTGTTAATGTTGAGACGAGAATTGCTTCTGTCAGGCACATCAGTGCCGGAAATAGCTAGAGTAGTGAGCGAATTAGTGAGAGAGTTAGTGAGCAGCTGAACGGGTGACTGCGGGAGGTTTTCAGCTGGGCAGGATTCGTCGGATGTGGGTGGACATCGAAGGAAGTCTCCGTGGACTTGAAAGGCATCGTCGCAGACAGTCGTCGATATCAAATCTATTCATTCACGCCATTTCCATTGTGCTGAATTGCTCTACGATGCTGGTTCTCATGAACGCAACAGTTGAGGGAGTGAGGGGGCGGTGTATCTTCAAGCGACACTAGTCGACACTAGTAGAAAACCAGATGAGGCACGCGGGCTACACTAGCGGAGCTGAAGCCAATAAATTTGTTACAATAACACACTAGGAGATAAGCCCCCCGCCATGCCGTGCGGGAACCCCATCCCAAAGACATCAGAATCCGGCTAGTACGCCTCGCAGCCATGCTATATGCGGAAAAGACCAATGCTAGCTGGGATCCGTTGAAGCACTATACACACGCAATAAGTTTGTCTGTCCCGCCCGTCGGTAGTTCTAGTATCGCCCACGCACTCTGTCGCTGCCTTGGACGTCTCGATTAATTTGTCGACACCTTGACGGACCACTCTGTTCATGTAACGGCCAATACGACACTCCGCAGTCTGACGAGAAGTGCAGAGACACGTCACTAGTCGCGAAACGAGCCGTTCAAACGGTTGATGGTCGCGTGGAGCCAGCAGACTCTTCTCAAAAGGGGCTCGTTTAGCACGATAAACGGACGGGGTACTCCGTAATGGGACAGAAATTGGGGAAGAAACCCCCGCACACTCGCCCTAGTTATGTGACATCTCTAGCCTATACGAAGCGATTGTCATGGGCGAGGGACTATGGACGTCGTTTACGAACACGGCACGTACAGAGCGGGCTAGATTCCCTCGGAGCGGCCGGCTGAGGAGTTTCACTAACCATCATACTCTATTTCCCGAACAGGTCTTGGCGGAGTCTAGATCGGGCTGTGACAAGCTGCGGATATATTGTGCAATAGCGTAGTGAAGTGGCTAGCTGGACGGGAAGGCCACCTCGACTTGTTGACATTAAAGGTCTAGCACAACGTAAAGCAGACGCCACTTGAGGGCTTCAAGCTAGTGAAGGGGTCTTTTCACAGGCCAGGTGCCTCGATAAAGCCGTGCTTAGTACTAATGCGAACCGGAAACTAATATCAATGCTATACGAGCGGCAAGCCAATGGGAAAGCTTAAGTTTTATTCTGGTGCATGCACCCCAATGACCTCAAATGAACCCTTTCTTCGCAGACTCCACAACAATATCCAGGGTAATTAGCAAAAGAATTGAGAGATCGCCCGTGGAAGACGACGAATCATAACATGCGCGCTGCAATCTACGACTATCACGAAATCTATGAGCTACTAGAAGGATGCAATCACACGGTACAGATGCCTATGGGTTTTTGATGGCAGGGGGTGTTCGGCTTCCACGGCCAAGTCTAGACGCGCCTCACCACGCCATTGAAAGCGCTATAGTTAGATGGTTGGAGATTCCTAGGACCCTTGTGGCGCAGTCTATTTGCGAAGAGGGAATACGTAGGGTTTGAAAGTGAGCCACCTTGTGGAATCCTGGTGCCTCAGCCGTGACAAAACCACGTGGCTTTGTCGAATTCGGCATCAGCTAATGCAACTACGGCACTCTTGAGAGTCTGGAAGTCCATTGCAATATTGAATGCCCTCGAGGCGCGAATGTAATAGAAATGCCAGCAATTTTTATCTATAAAAGACGTTCAGGATTCCAACAGATCACAAAAATATTCAGCATCCAGCATCATCATCACCATCATCAACAACATCATCAAACAGTTCCAAGAACCTTGCCCATCCAAGATTTTTACACCTCTATTTCTAGTCTCTGCAAACTTCCAACCGCCAAAATGCCTAATAGCTACACTATCATCATCAACAACAAGACGGGTAGCCCCCAAAACTACAATCTCTTCAGCGAGAAGCCCGAAATTACTGGCGTTGTCAAGTCCAACATCTGGACTAACATCTACCAAACGGCTGATTCTACTCCTGATGGCGCCCAGGCTTCCTTTGAGATGTGGAAATCGTACTATGCTATTGTAGGCACCTGGAAGGGTGGCCAACAGGCTGGGGCCAAAGTTGGCATTACCCAGACTCGCCCCGTGACTCTCGGTTCCGAATCTGGCGACGGGTCTGTAATTCCTGGTACCACGCTGAACATGGCCGTCATTGGGGCCAAGACGCCCAGCTTTTCCAAGGTCCCTGCCGACAACGCTGCTTGGAAAAATGCCTACGAAGTTGATACCGGCAATGACTTCACTCTCGAGAATGCCACGGACAGTGAGTACCCAATCCCCCAAACCCTCCTCTAGCGGATATCCCGCTGCCCCCTCCTCTTTTTGGCTTTGCAGAGAACTCTCCTCCGTCAAGTTCAACTCTCTCCAGCTCCGTCAAATCTCCGCGTTTTTACTTACAACCTTTTTCAGATAACTTCTTCGTAGGCCTTGCCAGCTCCCCTGATGGCAGCTCCAGCGTCGCTACCGCCACCTTCCGCCCTGAGCCCGGCAACCAATACCAGATCCAGCCAGTCAATACTTACTACATTACTTACGGCTCTACCTTTGCCGTTGGCCAGCTTCTTGATGTCGCCAAGCTGCCCAAGGCACCCCTCGCTGTAGACTTCACTGTCCGCGGCGCCACTGTTACCATCAACCATACCCCCGATGGCAGGCTCGTCTTTGCCAAATAAACGCTAGGAGTGAATGCATCTAAGAAAGCGCAGCCTACATGTTTTTTTTCCTCAGCTTGTCAAGCCAAATGTGATATCAGGGTCAGGGGGCCGAGCTGTAGCGGACACTGAGTAGTTTATTTAGCGCCAGATAGTCAATACCGTTTTCTCCTCGTGGGGTTATCATTTACAATTATTTGCATTCTCACGACCAATCAACATGATTTGACAGCAGCAAAACATGATAGTCTCCGATACCTCCAGCATGCGACTAGTTTACGTGAGCAGCTGTTCTGGTAGATGCGCATTATCCTGTCCGAGCAAGTGGAGCCTACCCTTGTAGCAAGTAGCGCCACAAACATAGCAACTGGTTCAGCCGCATCAGGACACATGCATACTCCGTATTGCACGTGGAACTCCCTCCTTTATACGGAATATTCCCATCGGACCCACTCTGCTATGCCGTACTACGAATTCCTAGCAGCTCGGGAAGACGGTTATTCCTTCGAAAGAGCGGTGTTTTTACTCCGTACACAAACTAGCACTAGCGTCTAAAAGCTAAATAGGGGCACGGGCCGAAACGAAAGTGTAGACTCCAACGAAGCTTTGCAGAGTGGGTATGTAAGTAGCAGGCCAGTAAGCGAACGACAGCTGTGTTACAAGCGACTACTGGCGCAGGAACAGTAACACCCGCCTGGGATGCACTATAATATAAACAGCCATGAAGCGATTTTATTGGCGAGGGTTGTATGACGTCTTCTGGTGGGCTTGAAGGAATGGACTGAGAGTTCGCATTCTTCACATGGGTCCATCTTGTTGTAGAGCCATGACCCGACCAATGCGTGCCTTGACACGTCTAGGAAACTCCCTGGCTGGAACGAGGCAGCCAACACCTGATCTTGGGCCGCCGGCAAATCCGCGCACAAGTAGAAGTAGGCAATGTGCTGTCAAAAATCGTGCTCAACAATCCCCGTAGGCTAGACACCGTTCTAGCGTGTCGGGTTATTCTGCAGCCTCGCTAGCTGGCTGGGCGCTAACACGGGAGAAAATTTCCGGGCTGAGGCAACATGCCAGTAATAACATTCCAGGGGTCTATTTGAATAGTGCTGACGGGCATAAATAGTATTAGTGACAATCATTCTATTTTCTCCCTCCTTTTTCCTTCCTTAATTTTTTTCTTTTTTCTTTTTTGCCACTTCCCGTCCTCCCCCTATATTTTCTTCTTTTTTCATCATAAAATTCTCCTATACATCTTGAAAAAAGGGCATCCGCTATACTGACTGTATGCGCTGCTTGCGTAGTTGACGCTTCCTAACTACTCTATGTATGCATGCTGGGCAGCAGTTGCTGTGTACTCCGTATTGAAGAGATAGCCGCCGACGTGCTCAGATAGATTTCTTGTGTCCGGGCCATGTCGCTACTAGCCTACAGCTACAGTCCAAGTGTTGGCTGCTGTTCCACCTGAGATTGTTTGATGCAGGAGATTCCCAGCCCTCCACCAACCACTTTGTATCAGGTTATCGCGACAGGATCTCCCTTGTAGCACTCTGCCACCCAAGCTCACATGTCATCCTGTGGGGGGTTCAATTAAGTTCTCTGGAGCCTAGACTAGCGGAATCCGGAGAGAAAAAGCATGTATAAATTTGCTGTCAAAATTGTCGTCAATGTTTTGAAATCAAAGACAACATTCCACCGCAGAAACAGATGATGCATAGCTACCCCTCATGGCACGGTCGGTGGACCTCCTGCACTGAAAATCAGACCTCGGAGTCAGACCGGATGTGAGACGGGATATTCTGCGAAAGGAGTGACTCCTCTGCCGCGTTGTTTCGGTGGGCATAAGTGGTTGCAAGACAACGATTGTTTTCCAGTCCCACGACAAATGTGATGTATGGACCTGTGTTCTAGGGAGACTGCATCCGGTGCATGGCACTGTGCGGCCTCTGCTGCTTCGAAAATGACCTTGGGTATCTGTTGGGGACCTGGGCCTTTGCAAGGAAAAAAAAAGAAAAAGAAAAAGAAAAAGAAAAACCAAACCCCTCTCATCTTGGGCTCATTTCGCTTGACAACCATCAATTTCTCGTTGATCAATTGATATTCGTGCTGATGAACAATGGCAGCCTGTCAACGTAACCAAACTTTGAAAGATATACTGGTGGAGTAACAAGATAATGGTAGCTTGCTCAAAAGCAGATGTGACGAGATACGGTCTGAATCTTGTGAGGCTAATGTTTTATCTCGTGGCATTTGCATATTTCGCATTCGACTGGGGCCGATGCGAAGCTATGAGTAAGGATTTCCCACCGGAAACCCCTTGTTTAATTGAGAATCAACAACCCTGCTTTCGACTTTCGTGCTGGCACAAACCAGTGGCGGGCTAACTTCAATAATGAAGCAACGCGGGGGCGCCGCTGCGTGTATGCAAGTAAAACATTCTGAGTGAGGCTGAGGTTTTGCATTATCGGCATTGATTGGGTACCACACTCCCAGAGGGAGTTTCCGGTATGATGGCGTCTCCAATGTTTCCCCAAGAACAAATTCTGTCTTTCGTGCAAAGCAATTACCCGTGGCTCGTGGCATTCCGGATGTGATTTTCGTTTCAGAAATGACCACTGCAACTGGTCCCAACTCGAACAAGTGCACAGATGCAATTCTTCACTAGATGGCGTCGTCAGAAGAACCCTACCTTGGTGATAATGAGATAAAACCCCAGAGATTTCCTCGTTGCCAACACAGTCACTAACTCTTTCGCAACTCACGGTTGCCAACAACTCTTTGCCTCTAGCTTCCTACAATTTGATAATATACTTCCCACCTGAGCGGATATGTACGCATCTGTAGTGGCTATAGTTTTAGCTGCGAGCGGCAGCCTTGCATTCATGCTGGATGCAAGAGAGACGCCCGATGCGGCATTGCGTAAGTTGTGCTCCCCATGTTGCTGGAGTGTCAGCTTGTCAATATAATTCGGCGCCATGATAAGAAAAAAGAGATGCGCATGTGTACAAAACGCCATGTACTGACCATGAGCAGCAAATACTGGGCTTCCGGATTTGAAAGACCCCTATAAACTGGAAGCTTGGAGCATCGAGGATTGCTGCAAGCTCGAGAAAAACCACACCATGTGTTCCTTTCAAGACCCAAGCTATTGTTCCAATCGAACCGACATTACTACAAGATCTCCTCGGCCAGGTCTATTCGATACCAATAAGGCTGATGATGCCTTCAAGGGAGGTCGGCTTGAAACCCGCAACATTACCGCCAGTTCTCAAACAGGTCAGTGACTTGGAAGCTGTATTCCACCATGGGTCGTAATTTTTGTACTATTACAGGCCGGGACATCGCAATTTATCCAATAACCACATGACTCGAATTATTAAACAAGGAATTTAAAATGTGAACTGATTTCACTCTTGCAGCCCCTAGATTGTACGCATACGATAAATTTGCAGCCTTTGCCAACGCAGCATATTGTGAGGAAAACTTCGACGGAAACGCACCCAACAAAGTTTGTATCAACGACGAAAACAGCTGCCGGGTGCTCTTCGAGGATGCCGTTACGGTCATGGAGCTTAATGACAGACGCAGCATTGCGGGCAACGTTGCTGTTGATGAGAGATCCAGCAGAATCATCATAAGCTATAGAGGAACAGCATCGCCCTGGGATGTGCTGACGGACATCAGAGTCGCAAAGGTCCAGCCCAATCGCGAGTACTGTGGCGAAAATTGCCTAGTACACAGGGGCTTTTGGGACGCCTTTGTCACGACTCAGGGCAAAGTTATGGAGGGAGTGACGATGGCTTACCGCAAGATTCAGCAGTATCACAAAAATCCTACGCCCAGCTACAGCTTGCACGTCGTGGGCCATTCGCTGGGCGGAGCAGTTGCCACCCTGGCAGGCGTAGATCTCCGAAACCGAGGACTCATCACTGACATTATCACGTTCGGATCGCCAAGAGTCGGTAATACGTATTTTTCCAAGTACGCCAGTCGCACAGGGCGTGGCATTATGAGACGCATTACAAGCAAACATGACATTGTGGCATCTCTGCCCCCAAGAATCTGGGACTTTAGACACACGTATCCGGAAATATGGTACGACAACGGATTTGATCAACCACAATTCCGATCTTGTCCAGACCTGGAGCCCCTCTTTACATTTCCCAGCTGCAGCGCCATGTTTTCTGTCGAGTTTTTTTCGGATCGGGTGAAGCAGCACAGCGATTATAGCAAGTTGAGTCAGCCCTGTCCAAAAGAACTTGGAGAGGCTGTCATTAGAGACCCTCCACAAGCTATTTCAAACAGAATCGATACGCCTCTACCCACATATCCGTTGGAATGCCGTCCCTCGTCATGCCCGCAAAACAGCCGATGTTCGTTCCAGGTTATGGGAGATGAGTTTGAATGCCGCTGCGTTGTCCAGGTAGATGGAAGGGTTAGGGCGAATGGGCCTACCTTCCCAATTTACTGTGTGGAATTCGCAAACAGGGTTTATCCCTTCAATTGATCTACATGGGTCCTGTCTGTTAATTGGGAAGAGAAAATGAGGTGGGGTGAGCTGCTTCATCAAAACAGTTTAGGTTCCGGTAGGATGTGAAAATGCTAGTCAAATTCAGGCTAACCCGTGTCTCTTGCCTTGCTGTAAGACAGTTAATGCATAAGTCAAAACCTCGGCCATTAATCATGATGCTTTAAATAATTTGTTTTACCTTTTGCTATCTCTCCTTAATCCGAAGTTCTCTTGGAATGTCTGCTACCACCAGTGAGGTAACAAACCTGGAGAGCGGCAATGTTCTGTGGAACAACAAGACAGAGTCTTTTATTCTTCTTTTATTCTTATATCTGGCATCGGTGTCCGCCCGGTCAAGTAGAGGACTAAATTGTTTTTTAAATGCATAACTGTTCTTTTGTGTCCTCTTTCTTCAACATGATTTGAGCACTTACATATTTAGTAGTTCACTGGTAGCTAGCTTCTTACGAGTTTAGCAGCCTTTATATTCCATAGTGAAATCTCTCTATTTCCGAGTTTCGAGCTCTTCCGTAGGTTCTACGCCCAGTTAGAGCGGCCTTTCCACCGCAGCTACTATAATTTGAGGCACCTTATTGCGAATGAAACTTCTCTTTCTCAACTTTCACACTAGTCCTATCTCTTCAAGCGTTGGGCACCGCAGCAGCTGCAAGTGCGAGCTGTAGGAACCGCAACCTGTTACTACATAATCCATGCGACTCTACAATATGACGGCACCTGATGAAAATGTCTGCCACGTATCATTGACCTCCCGTCCAGTTAATAAACACAGGCATCCTTTGTGGGAGGCTACAAGCTTCATGTGGCGCTGCGCCTTGGCTTTTTCGTATCCATAGGTTATAACATGCAGTCGTTACTTCGGAAACTATAAGCCGTCACCGCGGGCGTATCTCGGTTTCTGGTGCAGTATAGGCAGAGTGTTGAGTAACATCCCGCGGCCGAGATTCCAGTTCGAGCGGTAGTCTGATCGCACAAAAATGCGTATTCCTGCTTTAGAAGTGAAAATTCCGATGGAGAAGCTCGCAGGCCACCGCATATTTCAACTAACCTCTTTACATAACTAGCATCATACGTGGATAGCGTCCTCGGCGTGAGCGCAGTATTGGGTGTTGCGATCGAAAGCAAGGGTAATAAGCAGCCCCACTAACAGTGTCGACGTCGATCCCCGTTGCACCCTAGCCGGTATTGAGTCAACGGCATGCACGAGCGGCATGGCACGGACGCTATGGGTTTGATCCGAACTAGGTCATGTTTCTTCATTCCACCATAGCTTCGCATCATTGGCGACGTGGAGGGGATACGATCCGGCTGAGTCTGTTTCATGAATTTTGGTACTCTCGACGCAGTCGCCGGCCGCGACATGCATAACAGATCGTTGCGGACTTGTACTTAGAGCGGTAGACTCTGCTATCACGACTTAATAAAATGAACTATCATCTTCTGACGTCTCTAGGCTCGACTACTGTAAAGATCCTAAGTTTAAGGGCATTACCGCGTCATCATGAGTGAAGCCACCAGTACACCCATCCTTACATAGTGCAATATTGTCTCGCTAACTAATCCAAGCCTGTCGTTGAGTTCGGATCCGGAATATCGATTAGCACTCTGTACTACATTGCGGGAATTCGCGGAGGGTTTGATGCGAAAAGGTTAAATGCCGATTTGCATCCGCTGCTTGGCGCTCATAGAGGGCACGCAGCAGTTGTTCTAAGACGAGCCTCCCTCAAAGAGATTGAACAACAGCTGAAAGAAGCCAGCCGTCTTGGTTGATAGAAAGATCGAGGGAAACGCAACAAATGCTGCGGTCGGCTGATTAAAAACAGCGTTTCGCCCGATCTGGAAGTTATCCGCCGTGTTTTCCGAAACAAGTGACAACGTAAATTAGTCTGCGCGACTACCTTCCAGAAAAGACTTTGTTTTTCGCTTTGACATCATTCGTGGGGTTCTAGCGCATTTTAGTCCTCTTCTATTACTTCTAGCGTGGAAAGAAAAGCCCTTTTTCTACACATACGCAGGTAGCTCAGACCCACTTGCACAAAATCAGGAGGCGTGAGAGGCAACGAATTGACAATGGATGCGGCCAACAGTAACCCTGTTCTTTGATCTTTCTAGCACCTCCACCGGCTTTACCGTAATGAACGGGGGCTGCCAGGCACGGAACTCGTGTTGCACCCGCAAAACAGAGTTCTTGCATCCTGATCTCGGCGCTAAACCAACTAGCCGGCAATTTGATGCTCAGAAAACTTGCGAGCGGCGCCCTAAGCCTTCCCGTCTTCTTGCCGCGACTTAAAACACCAGCGGCCCTTCCTAGCCTTTTCGGACTCAAAGTTGAGTCATTTCGTCTACGCTTTGATGAGGCCAGGCAAGTGAGAAGGATTGAGAATAGCAGCTTCAAACATGGATTGGGCTTCCAGTTCCGCATTATAGCAAGGGCTGGATATCGACTGCTTGGCATTTAGATCGTCGATCTGAAAAACGAGAGCTAATTACTGCAGGGCTATGTGCCAAGTTCTATTACTAGGTTCTGCAGTCTTGTTCTAGCAAACAAGATTGTAGTAAATGAAAGGGCCAAGCTAAAACTTAGCGGCTTATCAGAAAACCTGGACATTGCTTCTTTTAGTTGAATCTTAGCTTCTCTGCTCCTGTTTCGGAAATATCGTGACTCTACACAGTAGCCGTGTATTCGGCCTCACATACAGTATAAATAGTTGCAGTGAACCTCCTTGGACAATCCAGATCTCAAGGACAAACGCCTATCGTCTTCGCAATTCAAGTTCTTACACTTCACAGCACACCCATCTTTACTCAGACTCTTTGTGACCCCAAATATCAAAATGAAGACCTCTATTCTGCTCTCTGCTATTGCCGCGATTCAGCTTACGTCCGCAGGCGTTATAACGCCGACGAACGGCCCTACGCGGAAACCATGCGCGGTGGCTGCTTCGAAGCACTGTCAGCCATGCCAGCAGAGCTCTGTAGGTAGCCGCCTAGGAAAGAGACTACAGCTCCAATTTGTTGCTAATAATGTGATTGCTTTTTAGACCTGCTGGCTCACTGCCAAGGATAATCCGGGTTTCCCAACAGGTGTTTGTCAGAGCGACATGAACACTCTTACCTGCTACAACGGCAAATGCGTTTTCTCGGACAGCGACAATGGATGCGGTACAATTGACGATGGTGATATTGACGCCCCAACCGCCCGCGATCCACCTGCTAATCAGCCTGAATTTAACGGGAATGCTGGGTCTTCCGGGGGTGATGTGTCTCAACTAGTCGACGGAATGGAAAGTGGTGGGTTGGCCGGTGATTGGCTCGGTGGGGAGAGTAACGAAGGCTCTTATTTCAAGGTTCGCGTCTGAGAGGTTGACGGATTTATTTAGTTTCGCGTAGTAGTATGCTGCCTATATAGTCATCAATAACTTTCCTCCGCCTGTATTTCACCATTTATTAAATATATCAGAACAGATTGATGGCAACCATTGCCGAGAATGCGCCAATTAAGAGAGGCTACTTACTACGGCCATCAAGTATCTTCTCCGCCATTCACCTTGAAAGAACGCTCGCCCAGTTTGAATATATCCCGTTTAACAGCTCGAAGCCCCTCAACGGCGCTGTTTGAACATCTATACTTGCTAAAAATTGGAGCGATGCGCAAACTTTAGAGGTTGCCGGCTTAATTTGAAGCACCAAGGCTCGACGACTGGCGACATCACACGCATGGATGTGCCAGTTAACCAACACGCTTCCACGTTTATGGCCCTAGACTGAGCAACGCCAAGTCGGAGGCAGGAGTTCTCCATAGTTAATGCCAGCTTCGAACCTTGTCAGTCCGCGCTGAGCTAGCTTTGTTAAGACGGGGGGCCAGTTGTCCTCGTCAGCAAGTGATTCCATGCCTTCTACGCGCCAACAAAATGGAGGAACACGTGGGCAAAAAATGAATAGGTATTTTAAAATAAAACGAAACTCTGACTTATATAGAGTATAGGCAAATGCATTATTATCAACTGCGAAGTGGCTCTGCCTGCTAGGTCAATAGTTTGTTAACCCCAAGCCGGTGTTTAGTTTACAAGGCCAGCTCTCAATGACAAAGACCCAACCTCCTAGACATATTTACTCAATGTGTTGATAGAGCGACGATGTTGGAATTGCCACACGCCCGTCTTGTATTTGTGTATAAATCGTGCTCGTTATTTACTATTCCTCCTTCGATGCAGTGCAGAGAGAAACACAATAGTCGCATTTGCATGGATATAATAAGTAGACGTAGTCCATGAAGAGAAACGACGCTGTTACGGCTACAAGTATAGATGCTGGCAGGGGATTAGCCGCTTCATGTCGAGGAATATGGCGGGGAGCCGAGACGCCCTTGTTTTTCCGGTTTATACGTGTTGAGATCAAATGCGCGTGAAGGTTGAGTAAGACGCACAGAGGCAAACGACCATAACGAAAGTTTTATGTACGAACACGGATTGATAGACTGGGAATTCCATGTGGACAAAGTCCCTCTATACAGAGGTCCCAAAAACAGAATCAACTATAAAGCTTTCAAGGACATATCCTTGCCAACCCCTGTCTAGATCAAAACCAATCCACCAAGCCGTCGCTCTGGTATAGTAGGCATACTCACAAACTCCATATAACCAAAGCGCGAGGTTCATGTTCGCTGTTATATATGTGTAGTGATTAAGCAGACTGATCACGCCTCCTCTGCCCGGCGACACCCGGCCATCCGCAACCGGTAATCATGACATCATCTTGCTCATAAGCCAGACTCTTCTGAATCGAGCATCTAGCGCTTTGTTCAAGCATCCTTCTCGAGATCGGTCGCATGATCCGTGACATAGCCAGCGTATCCTTGAGCTCCAATTAAACCAATGCAAGCGTGGATATCGTTCGAGGCCTTCTTCTTTTCGAGCGGCGGGTTAAACTTCGTTGTAGTGGCATAACGCCATCGTTGCTGACCAATTGGCTTCTGCATAAGAGATATAGTCGAGTAGCCGCGTACCTGCTAAGCGCTCTGACGGTTGAAAAATTTGGCTAGCAGCCTACGCCACTCGACGAAGTCGAGACTCGAGGTTAGAATCGCCTATTACGGCATGTTTGTGAGAGACGAAGTCCCGGTAGATGGAATCCAGAGCATCCGAGTCAAAGTCGCATCCATAGTAGAAGAGAACGCTATTATTGCAGTTGAAGCTGCCATCAGACTTCTCGAAGAACCAGGTCAGATTCTCGTCTGCTTGAGAAACCGTCCAGTAAAGAGAAGGATTGTCCTTTTTTATAGCCAAAAAGACGTTCTCAGCCACGTTACTAAGCCATCCGGACTTGGTAATATTGAGGGTAGCCAAGGTAGCAACGGGCCTGTCCGCTGAAGGCGGAAGAACGATTGCAAGACATGACATGCTACTATCATAGTAAGCTCTGAACGGGTTTGTTGAAAGAAACTCGATAAAGCGGTCGACTGTGGCTGTAGTGCTGACGTCATTGTAGTCCCCAATAAGGGTCTCTTTGATCTTGCTAAGATCTTGGAATCCAGATAAAGAGGTTACCTTCTGAATCTTATCTCCACGACGGATTAGGGTCCCAGCGCCAGAGTTGGTAAATAGTTCTTTCAAAAGATCACTAGGGTGGATAATAGCAACACTAGAGCTCGGTGGAAGTGTGTCAAGGAGTTCCTTGGTCTCCTTAATTTTAAGACGGGTTCCGTATCTACACCACGGCTGAGACATGAGATAGTCAAACTCCTCATCAAGGTTGATCTGAGAGATCTTACCGCCGCTGCCGTCGAACAACCCTCCCTTCTCAGATAGGTACACTACCTTCAGGGGTTCAAGATCGCGAGCGAGTTCAGCAGCGGCAGTATCTGCGTTAACGTTGAGAAGCCTTCCATCTTTGGACTCTGCTAATGACGTCATTACAGGTATGTACCCAGCTTGAATACTATTTTCTGTAGGCAGGTTAGTAATACACAGCAGAATAGGACAGGAGGAACTCAACTAATTGCGGCAGAATTAACCCCTGTAACCTTGCCAACGTAGCCCCATTTCTCCTTGTCGAGGTAGTCGGCCGTGAAGACACCATTGAGGGACCTAGTGGCAACACCAAGCTGGTCAAGTTTATCCGTAAGCTTGAGGTTCTCCTCGAGGAACAGCTTGCGGGCAACACCGAGAGTCTTTGCGTCGGTGATGCGTATGCCCTCTGAAAACTGGGGCTCGACGCCAGCCTCCTCGAGCAAGCGGTTCAGCTGGGGGCCAGCACCGTGGACGATAACGGGGTAGAGACCTAGCTCGTAGAGGAACAGCAAACTGCGGGATAGCTCGTCGAGGTCAAGTTGCTCGTTCAGGATAGCACCGCCTACTTTCAGCACACAAAAATTTTGGGCAGAGCTGAAAAGCTTAAGCCATTGCTGGGACTCCCTTTTCTGGCGAGTGTTAGCGGGTGATGTTGGCGCGGCCAGCGGAATCGAGGAAACCCTGCACCCCTTTCGAGGGAGCAGGAAGGTACTTGGAGAGAGAACGTACAGATCCAATAGATCGCAGAGCCTGGCTCACAATTTCCCTAGTGGCAATTCCTGCTGTAGACGAGTATCGAAAGGTCGCGGTGTTCGACAATTTGTTGAGGTTGCGATTGAGGAGGATTCGAGGGGTCTTCGCCACAGCACTTGAGGCTTGTTTGGCAACAGCTCGTGCTGCCAGCCCACGCCACGGTGCAGAGAACATGATTTCGGGGGCCGCTTCAACCAATTGACTCGGTGGTCGATTGGATGGTGATGTTGAAGGAGGATGGAGAGTCTGACCTTTCCGATCGCGGCGGTGACTCGGTCTTCCAGTTTACGGAGTATGATGTTCTCCAATGGGGAGAGGGTGCAGTAACGTGTCCAAGCACATGACCACAGGCCCCGCTTCAGGATGGCCTAGCGACGGAGCTCAACCATGGAGGTCTAAACTAACTTAATACTCCGTATAATATCAAAACTAAACATCGCGAGCAGATAGAATTTTAGAGCGTAGTCTCAATAAAATTCGCAGCACAAAACCTGTAGAGGTATACGGAATACTCATCTTCGACACTCTAGAGCTGAAAGGAAATATAATATGGTATAAAATGGCAAATTCGTGCTGCGACCCCTCTTACAGGGTAGGCGGCTTTTCAACGGGCTCGTCGTGCCAGCACCTCCGTGTGTCAAATCCAGGGGTTCAAAGATGCCTGGAACTTGCCGAGGTCCCACCCTGGCCATTGCTCCCACCAGCCACCACCTGTTCTCTATTTCTGCGGGCGACTCACCACGAAGCACGAACAAGCTCCACCAACAACCAAGACCTTATTTGCCATTACCAATCTTTCTGTCACGCCGCTCGTTTCTGTGCTTCGGTGCCTGCAAACATCGCTGCTTCATATCCAGCATCCAATTGTGAACCCTGGCGGACTAGGTCCCTCGAGATGACTTGAAAGACCGTTTCAGCTCCTCCCAAGACTCATCATCGCGACGAGAGGCAGCCTCCCGTCCCCATACCACGATGGGTGTATCCTCTTTCTTCCGCAAAGTCTATGACCTCGACACGCTCGACACTCGTTTTCTGACGACTTCTTCTACTCCTTATCGTACTGTGATTGATGCGCGAAGCGACCCCGATGCTGTAAAGGAGGCGGCAGACAAGGCGCGAGCTCGTGCGCCGCCGCCGAAATGGCACACACCTGAGTATATTTTGTACAGTTTAGTGGTCGCATGGGCGGTACCGTCCATGATTTGGGTGGCATATAATGTTTCAAAACGTATGTGTTGTTAATTGGCTAACCCTACTTCTGCCCGGCGTAATGTTGTCGGTCGGTGCGAACATTCTAACGAAAATGCTGATCCCAGCTTCCGATCCGCGATACCATAAATTCGAGCACTTACTGTCCGACGGCTGGATTCCTGGCCGCAAAGTCGATATTTCTGATAACCAGTACCATAGTTTCCGCGGAAACCTGCCGTATATGGCAACCCTATTACTTTTCCATCCATTGCTGCGAAAAGGCTGGAACTCAGTCTACAAACCCGACAACAAGAAAGACTCGAAAGGCTCTTCGCGATTGGAGCAGCGAGCCTCGTTCGATTTTATCTTTGCCATCTTTTTTTTGATAATTCTACATGGCATCTCCGCGTTCAAAGTTTTGTCGATCCTCTTCATCAATTTTCAGATTGGGAGAAAGCTGCCACGGAAATATGTGCCCGTCGCCACTTGGGTGTTTACCATTTCGACCCTGTTTGCCAATGAGCTTTGTGACGGATACCATCTGCGCAATGTGGCAGGTCACATTTCACCACCTGTTAAAGTCAAGGCGTCTGGGGATCTGACGGACTCTCCATTAATGCTGACGGGCGCGTGGTTGGATAGCTTTGGAGGTATCGTGCCAAGGTGGGAGGTACTTTTTAACATTACCATTTTGCGGTTGATTAGTTACAACATGGACTACTACTGGAGCATTGATAAGAAGAGCGCAAATTCGCTGGAGGTAGGTTTATGATGAGCCAATTGCTGGCACACATTCCCGCTAATGCACCCAAGAAGAAGCAATTGGACCCGGCGAACCTGTCCGAGCGAGACCGCGTCGCGATATCCGCCAACCCTAGCGAGTATTCTTTCCGCAACTATGTCGCCTATACTATTTATGCACCGTTGTATTTGACAGGACCTATTCTCACTTTCAACGACTACATTTCCCAGCTGAAATTCAAGGCAGCTAGCACTGAGCGATCCCGTACAATTCGCTACGGCATTCGATTCGTACTCGTTCTGCTGGCTATGGAGCTCATCTTGCACTACGACTATGTCTGTGCCATTAGCATGGCGAGTCCTGTCTGGGGAGACTACTCTGCTTCCCAAATCAGCTTGCTATCGTACTTTAACCTCCATATAATTTGGTTGAAGTTGCTGCTACCTTGGCGGCTTTTCCGACTTTGGGCCCTCATCGATGGAATTGACCCCCCAGAGAACATGGTTCGATGTGTAAGCAACAACTACAGCACTCAACTGTTCTGGCGAGCCTGGCACCGTTCCTACAACCGATGGCTCGTTCGATATTTGTTTGTCCCTCTGGGAGGCTCATCATTCGGTAACTGGGTGGCGGCCGTTCGATCAATCATGACATATGTGGCCGTATTCACGTTTGTGGCAATGTGGCATGATATCCAGCTGCGTCTACTTATCTGGGGCTGGTTAATTGTACTGTTCATGGTCCCTGAATGGACTGCGGCATATTTCTTCCCAAAGAGAAATTGGGAGGGCCGACCCACGGAGTATCGCTTGCTATGCTGCGTGGGTGCCGTGGCGAATGTGCTCATGATGATGGCGGCAAACTTGGTAGGGTTTGCAGTCGGACTCGACGGACTGCAGAGCATAATCGCAGGTATTTTGCATGATTGGTCGGGTGAGTATCACTTTTGACGCTGGGTATCCCGAGAATTGGTGCTAACCGAAGGCTTCTTAGGATTTATTTTCATGATTGTGGCATGTATATGTCTATTCTGTGGCATTCAACTCATGTTTGAGATACGGGAAGCGGAGCGGCGCAGGGGATCGACGCTTAAATGCTAAGCTGCACCAAAGCTTGCGCAAGCTGTTCTGTAATTCATGGCTATTAATGATTAATATTTGAAGTTTGAAGCCAAGCGTCGTAACTTTGCAATCACTGGCACTCTTTCCATCAATTCTGGTGACCTCAACTTCCCTACCACCGCAATATCCACGTAACGCGACACGATCTCGTACGGGACGGGTATTTAGGTACCAACCTTATTCCCAATAGTATTCATCTCTACATCCGTCCTTGCAGGCTGCTTCGCGAATTTGCCCTCCATCCCCAACTTCACCTCGGTGATCCACCTCCTCAGCCAAATCAAGCCGTAGACCACCAAGAAAATGACGACAATTCCTACCGCGATTCCCACCACATACGCAGCCACATAGCCCCTCCCACCGACTCTGTCGTGATCCAAGAAGCTATACGTGTACCAGCCCTGGGTCGCCAACGTAATGAACGCCACAGCCAAGTACCCCAACAGTATAACAATCAGCCACAGAAGATGGATCCAAGGCGGAGGATCCGCCCTCGCGAAAACCAGCTCGAACAGCGCAAAGGCCGAGTTCAGTCCGTGCTGAGACACGTTGTGCCAGGCGTCGAACTCGAGCTCGAACCACGGGGATTCATACAGCACACCCCAGTACACAATGGTGACTAAAAACGGAAGTGTCACGATGGTCGTGTAGAATAGAGAGTGAAGCGCCTGCAGCGGTCGCGGGAAGCTATCGAGGAGGGGACGTCCTCGAACAGCATAGGAGCATGTGTGGACGGACGCGACGAGGAAGTAGAAGCCGAGACCCCAGAAGGTTATGACGGTGAAGAAGGAGAATGAGCGGCGGACGGATTCGCAGGCGCCGAGGTCGGGGTTGGCGCATGTATAGCCGATGATGAAGAAGAGGGTGACGAAGATGTAGAGAGACTGGCCGGGACGGGTTTCATTAGCGATTCGTTCGTGATTTTGTACTATTTCATTGTGGTGAAAGTGTTAACGCTGAACATACTATCAAGGCGCGACACGCAAAGAGTATCCAGGGCGGGAGCAGCCACGATGTCTCGAACCGGTGAGACGGGTCCCAGAGGTCGGTGCCAAAGGAGAAGACGCCTTTGGAGGCCATTTCCGGCGTGCGTAGAGGCTGGCGCTGGACGAGGAGAGAGGGAAGTGATGGTGGTGAGGACTAAAATTATCTACGGAGCACGGAGTGAGTACTTGGAGAGGTTGTGCCAACTGCCGGCAGTCGGCAGATACGCTGCATTCGGAGGTTTTCCGTTGGAATGAAATTACGACTTAAAAAAAAAAAAAAGGAGATACTTGCGTAAGTAGTTAGCTGCTGTCAGCCAGCCACGGCGGCAGGGATGCAAGGATGGCCCACCGACTAGCTATGAGGGAGCCGAGCGAGTTGCGCGACGCCGTGTGGGTGTAAGTGCCCAAACTTACCAAGGTGTCGACACATTAATCGAGACATCCAGGCCAGAGACAGAGTGCGTCGGGGAGGGCATCGATGTCTCGATTAATCTGCCAGGCGCGTGGTGCCCGATTGACACTTGATGCCTTGCTGTGGTTTATTTGTCGCGTTATCAAAATCGCATGACGTGTTTGTGTGACGGAAATTGACTAATTCTCCACAGCAGGCGTCGCTTCAAATGACGGAATAGGTCATGTACGGAGCACGCCGTACTCAGAATTTCTTTTATTTATGCCCTGTAACTCAACACCACACGATTTGTGCACCCATGCCTCGTCTCGCAACCACCCGGCAGCTGGCTTACCACCTCGATGGCTCTATCCAAGCCCAACTCCACCCTCGTCAAGTTGTCAGTCCCGCGCTGCCACGTCAGTCGCCAGGTTGTCCACGCCCAAAGCCACCTTCGCTTCTAGTTCACTAGTCAGCAGCATCCGTGGCCTGAACGCTATCGCAGCACAGCCCGGGGCGGTGACACGCACGCCAGCCAACTCCGTACATACATAGAATTTAGCTTTTAGGCTGCTTGTTAAGGACTCGAGCTTCAGCTCGCGTCTTTGTACCCATGCGACGCGGGCGCGAGGCCAACGCCAGGAATCCCGTGCGGGAGGACTAGGAGGAAGGAAGGCCCCAGGAAGGCTCCTGCTAGCGTGCATAGAAAAGTGCAGTCGGCATAGGGGAATCCTTCACCTCCTTTTCTCTCCTTTGAGCTTGTAGATACCACAATTGACACTTGTTTGCAGATGCCCCAAGGCCAGTCCATTACACTGCGACTTATTACTTACTTTTACTAGTATATAACCTAAGGAAATTATAAATAATAAGAAAATAAAGCCAATGAATAGTTTATAGTAAGATATTCTTAGAGTGTAGAGGCACAGTGGAAGTAAATGCTCGCGCCTCATACAATGTGTTCAAGAGGCGAAAGTCCGGCGTGTACTTCCACCATTGCTTATGAGACACCCGCACCATTTCCTATGACACTCATTCCTCCCATGCTTAATCATAGCCACAGAGCTGAGTGCGAGACCGATTTCTTGAACGTGAGGCGGCACGAACGTGAGAAAGATATCGGAGCTACAGAATTTCACAAAAGTCCTCCGGGGAATTCTCTCACGACCGTAAGTAACGATTGACTCTCTTGCGAGTACAGCTTCTGGGATGACCCATATGCGTTGAAACCACGGCCGACGAAGGGGGCAAATATCGGGGACAGGTCCGGAGGCATCTTGTTTGGTATGTCAAGAGTTCTGGATGACGGGGCTGAGAGATGAGTGGGTGAGGCTGCTTCTGTTACGTTAATGAGTTCAGCATTATAGAGCAATTGGACACAGTGGAAAATAGATAAAATTGATGACATTGATAATTTCTGCTGCATCCTAAATCCACAGGGAATTCCTTCCTTTTGTGCCTCGAATTTGGGCTCGTCCAATGCGTCGAATTCCTTCGAATTCTCTCACTATCTGACGTGTCTTTGCACAGCTAAAACCCTTCTGTAACCTCCTTCGCAAACCTAGCTATTTACGGCCGTGAGCTTCCTGACCGAGGCAATTCTCGTCTCAACAGTAACCTGCTGCACAGAGTAATTAGTGTTTGTGAGGGTACTGCTCTTGGGTTTGAACTATGTGCTGCCTCGGGAGAGGCTTGCATCTCATATTTGCGCACTCTCATTGACTGCAAGTCTTATATAATCATCTTTTCATCTGCCCATGTACTCATACGGAGTACATGTAAGAGGGCTGCGCGTCGTCCAAATCTTATCAGCGCCGTTTAGGAGAGGCGACTGTGAAGGGTACGCAGGTCAGTGGAGTTGAGTAGGTCAGAGAAGGGCTCAGTGATCCAAGGAGCTACAGTGCGTAGCAAAACCGCATGTATACACCACCCGCAGCAAATCATGAGAATTCATCCCGTTCAACCGGTGCTTCGCGCAGCGTGGGCCCAGATGGCGCATCTCCTGCAGGCGGAGATGGTGTGTTCGACTTGTGCCTGCTGCCGTACTCGTTGAATTACTAGTCCAAGAAGACATGCACTTCTCGCAGAAACCAGTTCAGAAGCGGTATCAAGGGAACAGCCCCAGCCGCACAGCTTCCGAAGCTAGGATACTGCCATGCAACAACCCCTACCTGGAGAACGACACCAGTACGATATAGTCCCCTCGCAAGAGCTTCCGCAACGCTACTCTGCCTGCGAACAAGTGTACCGGCAGCTGACGCTAAAAAAGGCCTTTACGCTCTCACCGTCATAATCTGCTGTAAACGGCAAAAGACGAGATTCTACCTTCACCATGCGCCAGCACTTGTTCTGTGGAGATGATTGCGCTATGAACCACGACACAGAACCCTGCCTGTCACAACACTAAGATATCGGATGTGCCGAAAATAAGATATCGGGTACGGCCGAGGCCTATCTAGATTTGAGGCTGGATAATTGACTAGAATAACGATAGCTTCGGTCACACAGATGATGCCCTCAATCAAATAACTGGAATCTAGGCATAAACAACAGCTTCATTCCTCAGTCAGAATAGATAGAATGCAAGGACAATTCCACTGCTTTAGAGAACCACTTCTATAGCTGCTCACATGTGACGCTGCTGATAGCATAACACGTCACAACTCGGCATTGCTAACGTGACCGTTCATTAAACTATAGCCGCGCCTAGGTAAGCATACTAAGTCTTCGAAGTCTAAAGCATACAGTACTGTATACTATTACATTTACATTTTGGCCTGACTGTCATGTTAAATTAGTCTCTCCCGCGATCTCAACAGTACACTCAGGCAATGTATGCGCGTGGTAGTTCTTAGAAAGATGTGATTGCCCTTCTGCTTCTGGTAGCTTAGCTCTTCCAATCAACATACATGAATTTTAACCTCTCAACTGCTTCCAATAAAGATAAGACGACTTTTAGAGGGGGCCCTAGTAACTAACCTATTCCGCATCTAGCTTCTTATAAGCATTAGAATCCCAGAACATCCAGCCCGGGTATTGCGGGAGCGCCTCAAACTCGCAATTAAGGTGGCCCCTACAAAGCATTACGGCCTCCTTCTGGGCCTGCTCGGCATCACATTGCAACCCCGCCTTGTTCCCTTCCCAGGTAATGCTTTGGACCTTTGCACTCCCGCTATTATCGTTGCTTGGTTTGGGAATAATGTGAAGAATGTAACACTCCTCCTGCAACCAGCTTCGAATAATGTGAATAGATAAACCACCTTTTTCATCAGGATCCTCAACTAGCATATCCCACTTATCATCCATACTTCGAGATTGAAGCCCAGCTTTAAGCTTTTCCACGTCTGCGTCGCTAATAGGCACACCCCAGGATGCTGTGAGAGGCTCCTTCATAGGGTCTTTTGAGCCGCGCTTATACGTTCTTGAATACCACCTCTCGACGTCTGAGTCGGTCATCTCCTCGCCAACCCAATCGGATCCGCTGTCCGTCGTCGGAGACTCGGCTAGGGGCTCGATTGCACGCTCCTCCATATCTGCATTACTGTGCGGCGCCATACTGAAATTTGCGTCTCAGAATATGTTAGGCTATAATAAGTCCAAACACAAAGGATTGTGATGGGGGCTCGTATATACCTGTTTTAGGACGGTTACGGCAGTTGATGGTAAATGTGTTGATTGACTCGGGATGAAGCTCTTTGGTTATGCAAAAGATGAAGAGATCTAAATAAATAGAGGTTGTGCGGCATGACAATGACAATTGATGACAATGATGACATCAGCTCCGCAGCTCTACTTGCGGGGCTGGTGTTAAGAGCACACTCCTCAGCACGGTGCAGCTAGTATACCGTATTTACTATACCGTGCTTCCTCTCGTGACTCCCAGGGTCGGAGCCACAATTGCTTACTCTGCAAAGACTCAGTCTAGTCCTGTTAATATATAGGGGAGACAAAATGGGCCCGCACCGCACATTACGGCCTCGCCAACCATGTGCGAAAGGTGATAGATAGCCTCGTTGCCTCGCCCATTTAATGCACGCCAACATCCCCTCTTACCAACCAGCCCCCCAGAACTACCGCCTCAGTGAGTTTGAAAAAGCATGTGATCCCACTCAAACCGAGCATCACTGATATTGTAGCTAGAAACAATGGATGTTCTCTGGGTGATGAGGCTGGCGACTGTGGTGACACCGCCAGGTGAGAAAGATTCGTCTGAAGCGCTCGGTATAGACGTGCCATATGTGTGACCTCTGGGCTTCGCTAGGATGTCGCCTGCGCTATGGATTACGGGTGAACAATTTATCCGAGCACAGGGCAACCAACAAAGGAAGCGAAGGCACGTACTCCGTAGACAACTGGAATAAGATAGAAGGCAGTGCTAGCCAGGGCAAAAGATGACAAGGAGTCTTACCTGCATAGATACACTAATCAAACGCGGTATCTTCGGGAAACAAGGGCCTGCTCAGCCCCAAACATGTCACCTCCTTATCAGCAGCAGCAAGTTGTCACTATTACTCTCTTTTTTGCGTCAACTTAAGATGGCGTTGGCATCGGCATCATCCTTCACCCCTAAGATTAATCACGCAAAATATCCCAGCCAAGACAAGAGCACGCTTATTCCGGCTGGTTCCTAAAAAGGGTTTAATTTACACAGTATATCGTAGCTAAGACAAGGAGTATGCTTAATCCACATAATCCTTCCATCAGAATATTACTAAATATTACATTACAATCTCTCAGAGCCTTGGGAGCAGTCGGACCCTGTGAACTCTTTAACGTTTAACTAAGTTACCAAAGTATGTAAGAAGCTGTTATTTCTGCTCTCTGTAACTTGAAAATTTGCAAACTGCTGACCAAGCTATCTATCCGATCTCGACACCTCTCTCAACTCCCCAAGCCTCTTTATCTGTCCAAGCATTATCGCTCCAAGTATCTCCGTCTCTCCAATCCTTTTCGTATTTCCAACTCTCCCAATTCTTCAACCTTTATAACAAGCAAAACAAGCAAAGAAAAATCAACTCAAAATGTTCGGTCGCGCGAGCTTCGTTTACTTTCTTTCTTTCTTGGCGCTACTGGGCCCGGCTTTGACTGCCCATCTCTATCGCCTTGATTTTCGCTCCCCTGACGAGATCTATCGTGCTGGAGGCATGTTAAGCTGGAACCCTAGTGGGAAAGGCTCGGTCATTGACCACGTTAACAAAAAGTTGGGAGATAAGGATCCATGGGTATCAACTACGAACGATAAGAAAGTCATTCAAAGGGGTGCTACATCCCCCAGCAGTGTTAACATTTACTATATTGACCCATCGAGCCTTGACATTGTCGACACCGTTAAAGAATTCAGGAAGGCAAAGGTAGACCACCCTCATCCTGGGGAAAAGGAATTTGCGGTAAAAGGCTACATCCCTTGGAAGAACATTGTCAAATGGGAAACATACGTGAGAGGAACGAAGACCGCCACCACGACCAGGGAAGAATATGAGAAGAGTCAAAAAGGGGGTTCGTCGCCCAAAAAGAGTGCTAAGCGCTATTCGATCCGTTCATTTGTGGCTTGAAATCAGCTATCCCTATGAACTATATGGGCTTCACCATCAACGGGTGTAAACTCATCCTGGGCTGCTTACGGGTCTTTGAAGAATGTTGTTATAGTGTGTAGGATCATGTCGTGGAGTGTGTGGGCGGAAAGTAGCGGAAGCACAGGGCTTCGGCTGATGAGGGTATCGATACCGGAAGGCGAAGCAAAACAATGTGCAAAACAATTCAATTCACCTGGCCTGTCTAGAAAAGGAAGAGAAGATGAAGAAGAAGAGGATCTATGCCCGCGCCGTATATAAAACTCGCGCCAGGGTGACCACGTGACGTGCCCACGCGCCTGCCCCCGTGCCTTGACGGGATATTCCAACAGTCACACAGAAAATGGCGTAGCCAGAGGCCACTTTCATGTGTAATTATGACCCTTAAATAGGCTCATATTTTCCTGTGACATCATAGACCCAGCGACGGCACAAGTCGAGCCATTCTCCAACGTGGGACATGGCACAGTGATCATCGCCGTCGTAAAGTTTTATCTGAGAGTTGGACACTGCATTCGCCAAGTCAATGGTGTCCTGCGTCGAAATAAGCGTGTCTTTTCCGCCATTTATAGCCAGAATTGGACAGGATATGCTCTGTATCTGAGGAAGCGACGGAGCTATAGAGCTGAGACGCCACGCCAGCGATAGAAGATTTCTCGTACCCACAGAACTAGCAATAGCATCAACGATTATCTGCGGTAGGCCAAATGCACCCCAAGGTGTAAGAGAGCGGCCAAGAGGAGCGCCATTAGCAACAATCGCTTTCAGCCGCGAGTCTACTATAGCCATGCGGACGGCCCAGGTGGCTCCGAAACTGATTCCAACCATGCCGATTTGGGAGCTGTCAATAGCCTTGTGAGATGATATGTGTGAGATGACATCTGCGTAAATTCTCTCAGAATCGGCTGCCTTCATTGGCTTTTTGTACATATAAGTGCCCGGCATTTCCATGAAAAACATTGCTAAATCGTCTGCGCGCTGGTAGCGGAGAAAAGACGCCATGATTTCCACGTTCGTTCCTTCGAGCCCGTTGGTTATCAATGCTGCGGGCAGAGTCTGGTGGCTTTCTGGTGTCCGAGGTATCAATCCATAGAGAACCAGCTCTTCCCCTGATGACCGCACGATAGACCGTTCGACTTTTAGGTTGAGAACAGGAGCAATGGCATCCAGCAAAAGGTCAAAAAGCCTCCGAGACCAATGATATGCCTTGGTTCTTTTCGGAGAGTGTCCTGGCCAGGCAGCAATGAAGCAATAAGCGACTGCTTTGAGAAGAGCGTCTGCAGCAATCAGAGGCCCTCGGTTCTCGGGTATTGTAGATTGGCAGAGCTCATCTAGGTCGATCGGCTTGCCTAAATGGGTTTGTGTTATCAGTGCAGCACCACGCCTCAGGAATACATGAATCTTGGCGGGGGAAATAGAAGTCGATTGGTCTTCCAGCCAATTTCGGATCGGTGACCAGATTCCAGCCTGTTCTAATTGACTCTCAAAGCATTCAATATGCTCCAATGCTATAGCAGACCAATAATTGGCCCAGTACACATCATCAAAAGATGCACAATTGTCCATCTGGCTGACCAGCAATTCTTCGTCTATGCCACCAACGAGACTAAATCGCTTGGCGGACAGGGCAGGAAGATAATTTCGTACACCGAAAACCCTCGCAGCAACATTTGTTGTCCGCGTCAAGGCAAGAAATGTAGTCCATAGTTCGAAAAGCATAATGTCAGAGACGTCTTGTGGGAGTCTGGCAGAAATTTGGGGCTTTTGTTCATTCAAAGTAGGCAGTGCGAATTAAATGAAGATTTTTATGTAAATCTATCGTTTGATCGCCGGCGCGCCACCCAGCACTAAATAGGTCGCTGACCAGATTGCCACCCATTTAAAACGATGGCTAATTGGTCGATATGATCGTTCTATGAACTCTAAATTTTAACCTCGGAGACACATGTTAAGTCAGACGCGGGGTACGGTGAGCCAGTTACTAACATTTCTTCCCACAACGCCCAGCAATCCGATAAGTATACGAGCTTCATTGGACGCCTAGAAAACTATGAGTACCGTATAATTACTTACATTGTGATTGCGTATATTTCACGCACCGTGAGGCGGGAAGAGGCCTGCTTGTTGACCTAGTGCGCTAAAATATGGGGTAGTGCCCAGGTTTGCTGTTGCACAAAATATCAACGTAGCTAGACGCCTTGCCAGAGGTTACCGAAGTGCGTTATCATCCCTTAACCCGTGCAACATTTGCGCAGATCCCTCTTTCGTGTGACGGCTGTGATTGATTCCCGAAGGATAAACCAAGTCATAACTTACGTTGGCAGATACTACAGGACGTCGTATTCTGAGCAATGGGTGGTGTCACGTCTGTTGATGAGTTACATGTAGTGCTGGGCTTTAAGTAAATGATTGTGTCGAATGATTGTGTCGAAGACTGACGAGCTATTCTATCTAAAAGAGTGAAATTGCTGGCCACTAATTACTTCGTACTCCGTATGGAGTATATAGTGGGGTAATCACGTCGCTAGCGCGGTGATCACAACGGGGAAGCCAGACACAGAACATCTCAGCGTACAACCACCTGCCACAAAATCCGCCTTGCGTATAGGCAATTTATTCTATGGGTTTTCCAATTGAATCGCTGCCAGTGGTCTGGCGTGTACTTTTCTGAAAAGAAAAATGGCAGAGATGCAACGAAGTATCAATTTAAGTAATGCATCTTAAAGGCCTAAGTACCACGGTGAAAAAGACAGCTAAGGCTAGACGAAACGGTTTGTAAGAGCAACGTGGTGACGGATGAGAGTGTATATTGGGTGCTCTCTCGAAATATAAGAAGCCTCTTTTTATCTAAGATGATGAACAAGCCATTCAACCACCTGCAAATTTAGTTGACTAAAATTGTGGCAACGCTGTTTAATGGTATTGCTTATAGCATATATTTTGCTACTTCCCGTCAAAAATACATCATTCTGCAAATCCTTTCGATAATTAACATAGTATAGAATATTAAGCTCCGTATTCTATAAAGTCACTAGCAAGTTCTTAGCTCATTGAATGGCATTTCACAGCAATGCGCTATGCTCAACATAAGCGAGAGAATGATACTTATGTTCGATGAGTACAATGTATGACAATTCGAACGATCATATCGCACCGTCCTTGTTCTATTATTCGAGTCTAGTAGTGAACTATAACCACATTCTTTTAAAATGAACAGAAATGAAAGTGAGTGCCTGTGGTCTGTTTGGTACACTGCAAGACTACCCTGGGTGATCTGATGTAAAGAAGTGTAGTATCAGCAGATACAAAGAAGAAAATGAACTACATCAGAGCATAAAAGTATTATAATATTGCTACTGGAAGAAGTGAGGAGTTCTGTTCGGCCATGTCAAGGGGCGGCACATGAATGATACAGGTCATTCCGGGCCAAGTTACCATTATTCAGTTTCTGCAGCTCAACGGCACACGATATCTTCTAGTAATTGGGCCAAATAATTACTCTTCAGATCTACTCTGCCATGTTTCACACTTAGAAAGCCACCCGACAATACATGTAGACCAAATGGCCTTGTCAACACTATTGCAAAAGGGTGACGAGACTTTCCAGAATGACAACAACCTCCAGATGGCAAGTATCTTTTGTATGTCCAGTTCATATAATGGTATCTAAGGTTATTAAATCTAATAGCTGGAAAGCATTGGAACTCTAGGCTTCTTCAGGGGGCTGATGTTTTCTAACCATTTTGTCAGACTTCATACAAGTGACTTTAGCGATCGTCTTGAAAGTCTTTCCTGCTAAATCTCACCTTTACTGAATAGAGAAACGATCCTGCCATTGGACCGAAATCGCGATCCTAATGGCGTTATTACCAATACGCAGATCGGGTGGCATAACGAACAAGGCACCATTTACGAAGCGAGTTACTTATCGTACAACGGGATCGTCTTGGAGTGTTATATCTGTTATCTTGAATTTGACACTTTGTATGGTTTAAACATGCACCTCAATTCTCCCGGAGATAGACAGAAGATTTATCATTGTCCAAATAAGCGGGGGTGTAACAAATAATTTGTTTCATTGGCTGGACTGTTTAACCATCTGGAGAGTGAGATATGTTCGTTTGTAAGGTTTGAGTAGATGCAAGAGCATGCGAATAATGTCCTTAGTAGACGCAACTTCGTTTCTTTTTGACGCCAAACCTGGCGTTCTTCGCAAGATGGTTGAGTCTAGAAGCTCACCGTATTAGCTAGTCACTGTAGGGAGCTTGCATAGTACAAGGTGATCTTACTGGGCGATGAATAGTTGCTGTGGAACATGTCTTCATGTGTGTCAAATAAAGCTGAAAGGGTGATTGATATATAGCCACGATAAGAGGCGAAGCTGTCTTGGAGATCACGGCTCTTTGGGCAGTGTCACCATATACGATTGGGTGAGTCAAACTTTGCATATCGTGATCCAATCCAGGTCACGATGAGGCAGAGACCACCGCATTCATTGATTTGCTTTCCGCAAATGTCACTGTCCACGAAGCCGCTGGGATAGCCCCGTTCGGTGCCGCCAAAATCGTTTATGTTTGGATTCCTCGTCAAGCGAACGAGCAATTGCGGACAAGGTCACGTGGCCACCCTAGCGCGAATAAGCGTTTATTGAGCAGGAGAAGACAGGCTACTACGGAACTTGAAGGGCATTTCCATTCACACCGGAAGGTCATCATCAAGATGATGTTCATACTGAGCACAGAGCTTGCGGTTTCGTGATTTGGCCGACGGATTATTTGCCACGGATTACTCGCCCTTCAAAGTTTCCTTCCCGCCCCCTTTATAGGCGCTACGTTTCAGCAAGACAGATCTAGTACGATGGCTAACCTAGAGGCAGCTTAAAGACTAATTAATCATATGGCAGAGCGATGGGTCTCCTGTTGTGGTACTAGAAGGACTTATACACATGATGGCAGGACTACAAACAAATAGGACGGTACTGTGTCTTGTTCCGGGGAGAAAAGGAGTGATTGAACTAAGGAAGAGATGATAGTTTGTCGACCCAAAGCACACACCCCCAACACTCACGTATACTGGGGCCTGACACACTCCCAGTAACGCTCCGTACACTTCAGCGAAGGCTTCTCGCAAAGGTCTCCCGTAATTCGTAGTGGCTTTTCTCTTGCCGAGATCAAATGGTCTTACGGGTTGCTTGCCTCTTGTGGAGCAACTGCGCACTTCAATTGAACAAAATAATGAATGAACGTGTGAGGCACAAAGGCCAAGTAAACTTCGGGGGAAAACTTCTGTCAATTCTTGATTGTCTGCTGCCTTGCCTCGGGAAGGGCACAAGCGCACTACTTATAGCTATACTATTTGATCTGACCAAATTGGCCAAGTCCACAACTCACGTGAATGCGACCTTGTCACCCTAGAGGATAATTTCCGCCCACATAATAGCTTACCTCGATTGGGATGCTGCAGAAGATGGACGCGTTGAGGTGAAGGTTAAGAGGTGGATGGATGACGACCCAGAAGAAGCCAGGAGACGTGACACAAGACAAGTCTGGCAACAAGTGCCAGAGGATTTGTAACTAAAGCGAACTGTAGAAAATCAGGTGAAGTCTCATTGCTAGTAAAAACTAAAAATTTGGTCAAGCACCATGAACAGAGAACTAATAATCTACAGCTATGGGAATACATTCTTTGACTCTCTTCAGGAAATACATAAGTTCGCAGGCTTTCGCCTGGAAATGAACCTGAGATCTAGAAAACCTTTACGCACTTCGATGCTGAGAAAACCCTTGCAACACAACTGAATAAAAAATTTGCTGACTTACGTCAGAATAAACCGCCATACACTAAGGCCATCCGGCTCGTCCACCGCGACCGCCACGACCACCACGACCACGACGCCCAAGACCGTATATCTGATCTCGTGTCTCGTTTCTCTCTTTCTTGGATCTCAAAAGGTCGAGCAGAGTCTTTCCTACCGGACCGGGGGCATCAGGATCCACCGTGTCTGGGCTACCCAGTGTCGTATTCACTGTAAGAATGCGCTGTGGAGATGTGGTATGTATAGGAGCGCCAGTCGAATAGCAGAATCGCAAATTCTGGTCCAACATATTGAGATGAACTTTGCGGCCTTGAAATTGCCATTCGGTGAACTTGTCGAACTCTCCCCAGCCTAGTCCGTTAAGTGGTCCAACGGGACGATCAATCTTAAACCCACGAGAAGTCGGAATCAAGCTGCGTTGAGCGGCGACATTGTCGTTTAAAAACCCTGGCTCTGCAGCACTCTTTGGGTTGTAAAACGAAACGATATCTTTTGACTGATCATCGCTGGGGACCCATCCCTTCTCTTCCAAGATGGGAAATCCACCACGCCATGGCTGCTCTCCAAACAGGCGATAGAACAAATCAGCACCTCTGGGGAAGAATTTGGCAGTGTCTTTATGTGGTGCATTGGTGGTGACAATATCCGCGGGTCGCTGACACTTGCGAGTGTCCTTCGAACTGTTTTCATCGTGGATGGAGGCGCCCTCCCGGGGACAATACTTGTATTCTGCCGTCTTCCGACGCATCTTCCGACGCGCCGCATTGGCAGCCCATGTCCTGAGTGTAGCAGGTTTGGCCGGATCGGCTTGTTCCGGATCAATATCTTTGGATTTGGCCTGAAAAACCAAGATATCAATAAATATGGAGGCTCAGTGGTGATTGTGAAGACTTACAGCAGTAGGTGAAGAATCTCTGACTTTCGCCAGTTCCATATTAGGAGTTGCCGGGTATGTCACGCCTGACTGAGTTTGCCCCACCATTGGACTGCATTCCAGAGCAAAGGAACAGTCTGCCGTTTTGGCGACATGACTGATGAACTATGCAGGGGTCAGACAACGCATTAAATTGAAGTTTACCCGAGAGACCCACCATATTGGACGAAGAGTCGTCGGCTTTCGCCGATTCATCATGAATGGCAGCAGCCTAATTGCTGTTAGAAGGCACGATGCCGGGATCACTAAGAAATGAGGCTTACAGGAGAGGAAACAGGAACGCTTGCTTTTGATGTCTGCTCCCTGAACTGGGACGGTGTCTGCGAACAAAGTTAGCACGCAGAATGAGCAGTCATCGTAGATATTAACATACCATTTGGATGAGACCAGCCTTTAGCAGATATCCATTCGCCTCGGTGCCGTCAAGAGCAGTTATGGCACGTGTTGCAACGTCATGGTTGCCAAAGTCGACGCTTATCACTGGGCTTGCTTCAGCTACCCAATATATGAGAGCTCTCTTGAAGCCTGCATTTCGTAAAACAGCCTTTATCCAAGGCTTTCCCTCGAACCAATTTATGCCTTCTAGCTTAACGAGAGAACGGTTTCGAATGGCATTTTCGCAAAGCGCGATGTCGATACTGTGAGTAAAAGGCATTGCTGCATCAAGTCAGCGTTAATATAGTGTAAGGTAGAAGCGTCCCAGAATTGAATGGCGTGTCCTGTTGGCTTGATGGTCTCGAAAATTTTCTCTGTACGTTCGGTTGCTCCCAGCTTTTGGTTTTTCCTAAGCCTGGGATTTTATCACTACTGGTGGTTGAAGAAGAAAACTCACACTGTGTTCTTAGACTGTGTTCTTAGACTGTGTTCTTAGACTGTATTCTTAGACTGTGTTCTTAGACTGTATTCTTAGACTGTCAAGCGGGGGACAGTTCAACTAAGCCATCGAGGTGGCATTAACTCCGCAAGAGATAATGCTTCAGCGACCAAAAACACAACAAAAAAAAAAGCATAAATATTATAGAGCTTAATTAGCTATTTAGGTAATAGTTTTTATTAATAATAAGCTTTAATTATATCTATAGTGGGCGTTTGGATTAAAAGGGCTAATTGGACAATGTGGACGAAATGGCTCAGTTAAAACTGTCCCCCGCATGAACTGTGTTCTTAGACTAGACTGTGTTCTCACACTGTATTCTCACATTCACGTTCACGTTCTCCTACCTATGTCGCTCCAGCTACTTCTGCCACTCAATTCAGCAAGTCTCTCACTGCATTCTGATTTACAACTGCTCGCCTCACGATTTCACCCTTCTTAGTTTGTCGCTAGAAAAGAACACACCAAACATCTAGATGACCTAGTGGAACTTGTGGGTTGCATAGGGTGTTGTGGAGGAGGTATCGATACCACTTGCGGTCAAAATGCAATATATTTAATAATCTCTGTATATCTAAGAAGAGGAAAACAAGCCTAGGTGGAAGGCTCGATATCGCCGTATAAATATCGTGGCTGAAAGGTCACCACGTGATCCGCTCCCTGCTTCCTATTGTGCTTGACGGCAGGATTCCAACAGGTTCCTTTTCATTCTGAGGGAAGCTACGTTAACCATAAATACACGGTTCAAGGCTGACTAAAATCATCCTTGTCAAAGAAAATCCCTCCCCACGCAGCTGCCCTAAGGGTGCTCAAATTCACGCACAAATTAGTTACAAAACTATCTCAAAACCAGATTCCCGCTACCACAAAAGAATATCAAGTCCACTAAAATGGAAAATTTCGATTTCAACTTCTTCGGATTAACCAAACCTTTGCCTAGCTTTGAAAACTTGCGCAATGAGCGGGCACAACTCCCAGTCACTCGCCAACTGGCTGAATTTAAGGATTTGTTCTTGAAGAACGATGTCCTTATCCTTTCCAGTGGAACCGGGTCTGGAAAGACGACCCAGATACCACCATACGTCGCATTCTTGAGCCGTCAGGGCAAGATTGTCGGCAAAATTGCCTGCACTCAGCCTCGACGTCTGGCAGTGACCAGAGTGTCCGAACGTGTTGCTCAAGAGGCTGGATGCAAACTTGGCGCCCAGGTTGGGTATCGGATCCGAGGTGAAGACAGGACCTCTGGGGAAACTCGACTGATGTTAGTTGAAGTTTATTGATTTCTAGAAGCTCTGAGCTAATATCTCCTGCTAGTTATATGACTGACGGCCGTCTGGTCGCCCAAGCTTATGGTAACATAAGTTTTGCAGGCTACCACACCATTATAATCGATGAGGCACACGAGTACAACGCCAATATATGCCTTTTACTGTCACTAGTTCGACGAGCCATTCAGCTGCGCCGGGGTCACGGCGGGGAACTCAAAGTCGTCATCATGTCTGCCACAATAGGCGTTGACAAGTTCGTCAAATACTTTGAAGGTCAAGCCAAAGTAGGAGCGTTACATATGCCTAGTGTAACCCACCCTGTTGAACTTCACTACCTCTACTCGGGGGAAACCCCAGGACTATAAGCACCTGTTCAGCCCAACGTTCCTGATTTCGTGGAAGCTGCCTGCCGGATGGCGGCTCACATTGTCGAGAACAAGAAGATGCCCCCAGGCAATATTCTCGTGTTCATGCCTGGTGTCCCTGAAGTTAATAAGACATGTCGCCGTCTTCAGAACAATGTAAAGGGGGTGCAAGCTATTCCTCTCTACTCGGGTCAATTGGAGGATGTCCAGAATGACATCTTTGAGGCGCATACTGGGTGTCGCAAGTGCATCGTCGCTACAAATCTCGCGGAGACTGGCATTACCATTCCTGATGTTGTCTTCGTTATCGACACTGGGAAGGAGAAGGTTCTTCGCTGGATGCCACGCCTTGGGGCTTCCGAGGTTCGCGTACGTCCAACGGCAAAAGCCAATGCCATGCAGCGTATGGGTCGCTGCGGACGAACAAGGCCAGGAGTGTGCTTTCGGCTATACACAAGCAAGGACTATGATGATCTCCGCGACGAGCCAGCTCCAGAAATCCTCAACGAAGATGTCACGCCAATATTTCTCAAGGCACTAGCCTTCGGATTCACGGCCGCGAACCTTCCCTTCATCGACCAGCCCCCAACTGAGTGCGTTTTATATGCCGTTGAGCTATTATTTGACCTGTAAGTCATCATTTCCTCTTTCAATCGGAACAAGCATACTAACAGTATACAGCGGTTATGTCAACCAAAACTTGGAGATTACCGATGCCGGCAAACTTGCAGCTGGGGCACCCTTTGAACCCAACTGGGCGTATGCGATCTACCTTTGCAAATCGGAGTATCCTGAGTGTGCCATGCATGTTGTCGCATTGGCCGCATTGCATTCTTCCATGCATTCCATTTTTGTGAGGCCATCAACACATCTACATGAGGCTTATAGATCTTTGGACCGTTTTGTGGATCCGATGTCCGACCATCTCACACAGCTCAACGCTCTCTACGCGTATGAGAATATGGAGAGCCTGCTTCCGGACGAGGATGAACTCAACCATTGGTGCTGGTTTCGATTCCTTAACCGCCGTGAGTTAGACAACGCCCTTTACGTCCGCGATATGTCCATCAAAAGTATGAATATAGATACTGGGTCGGGCGTACTTGACACTCAGGCTCGACTCAATGTCCGTAAGATTCTTGCTCAAGCATTCTTTCGGCAAACAGCATTACGTCGACCTTCCTCTAACGAGGAGGAGGTATTCTATCGAACAATTCATGGAAACCATGAGGCCTTATTAGGTCTGGAAAGCGTGCTAAAGACTGGTGCACATCCGTGGATCGTTTACAGCAGTTTCAAATTGGGTCAGAATCCGTATCTTGAACAAGCTACGGCTATTGATCCTAGGTGGATTGTGGTAAGTTCACTGAAGGTTATGATACACCAAATCATGCTGGCTGACGCGTGGCTAGGATCTCCCATACTTCCAGGATGACCGTTTAAAGAGGAACTGGAACGGTGATATCGTGCAAACCCAAGTAAAAAATGCGCTGGATGCAACGCGGGCCGTTGTCAGGGGAGGAAATGAGAAAAAAGCGCTTACTTATTAGCTGCTCTATTCCTACAGAAACCGAGCGGTACTGTTTTGAAGGACGCTCCCAGGAAAACCTGGCGATGCTTGTTTTGGAGGACGCTCCCAGGGAAACCTAGCGATGTTTGTTTTGGGGGACGCTCCCAGGGAAACCTGGCGATGCTTGTTTTGGAGGACGCTCCCAGGGAAACCTGGCGATGCTTGTTTTGGGGGACGCTCCCAGGGAAACCTGGCGATGCTTGTTTTGGAGGACGCTCCCAGGGAAACCTGGCGATGCTTGTTTTGGGGGACGCTCCCAGGGAAACCTGGCGATGCTTGTTTTGGGGGATGCTCCCAGGGAAACCTGGCGATGCTCGTTCTGATCCGTATGGACTTGATAATGAAGATTTTTGGGCGGCCCCGATTTTAGGCGCTGATAATTGTACATTAATGCATCGTCTTGATCCAATCCAATGAAGCACAAGATTCGACGCCTCAGGTGCCTCTCCTAGCCTTGTCCCGGTACAATCTCCGGAGATCTAATTAGTTCACAGCATATCAGATCATGATAGTCCCAATTATTATAGCTAGAATGTGAGACATTCTTCCGGACAGTCGCAAGGGGAGTATATATGACGACATCTACGACGAAATCGGTTACATTATCGACGGAATGCCTAGCTAAAATTGAACCGTAAAGAGGTCTGGTGCCTCGTTAAAGTAGCTAGAAATCAAGATCCTTTCCCACTGACCAAACTTATTGCGTTGATGATGACCAGAGTCAGATATTACGCAGCGGGCCGCATCCATACAGCCGTGGCCGGTTGGACGGGATCAGCAGATGTCGAGCCTCCAGATGCAGGCACGCGAAGAGTGACCGCGGCGACATCCTGGATCTGTTCCCCATTAAAGCTTAAAACGTGGACTTTGCCGGACTCGGCATCGGTGAGAGCAAGATAGTGAAGCGACGTGTTGTTGGGTGATGCGTTATTAGTTGTCCAAGGTGCAGGCTCAACTGCGTTGGCCAAGCCTCCACTTGTGGGAGTCTCCCAGATATGAAGAGCATCTGTGCTCTTCAATTTGCCATCCGTGTCTAATTCAAAAACCGAAATAAAACCTCTCGTCTTTTTTGGGATGCCTCGCGTTGATGCAAAGAGGTATTGGGGCTTTGTCTTATCCGGCCCGGTTGAGAATCGGACTTCATCACCAGTGTTTTCCGACATATTTTTACCCTTTGGCAAAGCGCTTGCACTCTGGATGTGCTTTAAACTAGTATCGATTCCGCCACAACGCTTGTCTATCTTGAAGACGTCGACCATGCTGCTGTGCTCGTCAATGACATATAAGATCTGACCGTTTGGATGTGGCCAGGTGTGTCGCGGGCCATCATTTTGCCTCGGGGCATCATGTTTTTTTTGACGCGAAAGAACACGCGGCTGGCTGTCATCGACAGAGAAAGTCCAAACCCCATTAACTCCGATATCCGCGACATATAGTGTCTTGCCGTCTGGGCTCAGATCACACCCGTGCGATCCGTGGCGAAGTCCTCCAGGTGAATTTGTATCGTTCCCGTGGCCGGCTCTGAAGTCTACCTCCTGAACCAAAGCGCCGAGTGCACCGTCATCCCCGATCCGAAACACCTCCCCCGTCTTACCGCCGACGCTGTAGAGATGAGAGCTGGAGCAAGTGACATAGCCTGGCAGCTCACGGACAGACATAGAATTTAGAAGCTCCAGCGCGCTATCCGAACCACCATTTCTGTAGGCGGCTACCCCCGGAGATGGCTCTGTCCAAGACGTGGCGTATAATGTTTTTTGGTTTGGTGAAAGGGACAGCCAGGAGTGAGGGCCGGCAGCATTGCTAATGTGCGTTACGTTGAGCTGTTGGAGATGCTGGTCAAAGTATAACGTATAAAGATACGGAACGTTGAATGTCCCCACGAATAACTCCATTGTCAACGGTTGTAGTTTATGGTTTGAACTTGAGGCGAACATGGCCGTACTGAGCTTTAAATAATTTTATCAACCGAGATAAGGCGCCGGTGTGACACAGGTTTATTATGTGATAGTCCGAGCGGGATCTGCAATGCAACCCTGCTCTGCGCTCATCCCCACACGCAAGTGATCGCGACGACGCGTTACAAACAGACTCTTCGGTTGCCACGATGACAATTTCACTTGGAAAATAGCACGGTATCTACTAAGAAAAGGAAATTTTCTCGCCTAATTATAGCTACCGTGTGTACACAGACGGGCAAGTATGACTTAGCACCGCATCTTGGTAGGACGGTATTGAACGCTCAGTTGCCTCACTTCATCCAAAAATGACTCGCCAAATCTCTCAACTCGGATAGCCCCGCATATCCCCTCCCCAGACTCACAGACAATTGAGAGAAGACCTAAAGTTGCGTCGTATGAAGTGCTTGTGCTAGTAGCATGTGCAAGGGTGCAACCTTGTGCATTGACCAAACGGTCTAAATCCTTGCTAGCCAGGCAACCAGGTAGCACTTTGAGCCGGCGCATTATGCACAACGAAGCTTATTTGACCGCATGGCACAGAGCCCAGCAGAAGTCAAGTATACCGCCACGCAATGTGCCATTGCACGAGAGCTTGAAGCCATCGGCACTACCGGTACGTGTTGAAGCGAGTTTGTACGGCAGTTACATGGCCAGGCATAACAAATGTAAGGTTATTATCCCTGCCTGCCGGCTTGATCGTAGGAGTTACTGGCAGTAGGCTCGGAATATACTGGCGTGGTGACCAGGAAGCCAAACTTGGTATTCGGCCTTGACGCATGATAAACTCTCATGCCGCGTCTCCTAATCACAGCGAGAAGAGCAGACTGAAGAGGAATTGGGTTTCTTCTCATAGGTTATCCAAGCTAGGTAGATATCGGAAAAGACTGGTCATATTTGGTGGCCGGATTGAGCCGCGAAGGACTGGAGGGGATCCGAACTTGCGTCCTTTCGGGTGAACGACCTCAGCGTCGTTGTCGATTAGCCAGTTGACGACATCTGTGTACCCATACTTGGCGTCGACGGACAATTCCGTCCAGTATAACCCGGCGATATGAAGATTTACAGAATCATCTAATACCACATACTAACAGGACTCCTAGTTAAAATTATCTTTCAGAGGAAGTCTGGTTTTTCGCCAATTAGGTAGCGTCACAAAGAAATTGGCGCAGCCAGTGGCCAATTTTCATGTTCGGTTATAATCATTAAATAGGGCTTGTATCTACAGTAACATATAGAATTGAAGTAGCAATTTTACTGATCGGATGAATCGCAACTGTTCACATTAAGACATGCTCCACGAAGGAAGATGTCTTACTGGCCGTAGCTCCACCCACTGTCACAAAATGAGTCAACTTGTAACAAGGGGATATGATCTGACCATGGTTATCCGCAGCTGTTGCTGAAATACTGCTCAAAAAGTGGTGCTCAGGTCCACGAGTGATGACGAACCCTTGCCATTTGTAGCCGAGTAAGAAAAACAAGGGTAGAGAGGCCTGGCATATAGTTCACGACCACCAAAGAATGTTTCATTGCCCATGACGCTAATTCAACTGAAAAGAAATGTTCACTACGGGAAACAGGAGTGATCTGGCTACGGAAACGGTATCGATGTGGCTACGGGAGAGGAAAGATTCCGCCGCAGGAAAACAAGTACAATGCATTGAAAATGGCCATCCTCATTCCTATTGCGGCGCGGATAGATAGTGGTGGCATCTGCGGCACCAGGAAATGCTGCGAGGCTTTCGACGGAATGACAGGAGATACGGTAAAGTTTTTAAGACCACCGAGGAATTCTTCGATGCCCATGACCTCAAGAAGTAGGTCTGATCACAATGCGCTCCTAGACAACTGCAAAACGGGAGATTAGGTTCTGTTATATCATGAATAGCAAATCGGAGACACCCCATTGTTTCTAGCCTTTGATGCACTTCATACAGTTGATTGAGGTGCGGGATTTGCTCTTGATCGTGAAAACGGAGGGTGTGTTTATTGCGTTATGCGGCCCCTTTGCGTCGCAATTTGACAAGTGAAATGAGAAGAGATAGATCAATTGAATAACCTTGCAATGTGAAAAGATCCATTTCCTGGACTGGATATTGACTAGGGAAATTTTTCCATTTATACGTAGAATTCTTCTAACTAGCTGACTGTTCTAACATACCCGTCTTTTTCAATTTAAAGGCGGATCTAGTGCGAAAAAAGTGAAATTCCACGGTAATATTCATTCATCCTCAGTTTCCCCTTCATGCGATGTTGGCTCTGTCGATTCGGAATTGCGTTGCGCAGGCTTGAGTAAGAACAGAGCAATGACAGATATCATTGCAAAAATGGCACTGACCTCATATGGAAGACTATAGAAGAAGCCTCTCAGTTGCAATCCTGCTGAGAATGCACCAGCCAGCAAAGGGGCAGTTGGCATCGCGCCGAGTGTCTCAATCATGCCGATGGAGGTGAACAGACTCGAGGTTTGTGTCGGATTTACATAATCAAGAATCAAGGAGCGACAGAGCGGCGCAAGGCCACTGCCCAGTGCAGTGATAACGAGACCGACAATCACATAGCCAATTGCAGGACCGGAAAGAAACAACATACCGACAAGCAGGGCGGTGGCAGAGCTTCGAGCGAGGAAGAGGTCTTTTTTATGCACTGACATTCTTGCGCGCCTCCGTGGTGTGGTAAGAAATGTTGATATACTGGGTAATATGAAGCCCATGGACAATATGACAAAGCCGCCACGAAGAGCCATGATGTAGCCCGCATCCGCCAGGGACCATTTAAAACGTTGACTGACATATTGCAATAATATGCCGCCGAGGCTCACATTGACAGGGATTATGGTAAGAACGCAAAGGAGAAGCATAGCGGCGGAACCATTCCTCAGCATCGCTAGCGACTTCTTTACATCTCGAAAAGTTTGTTTGCAGTGTGACATCGCCATCGACCACCAAGAGGACTTTCCGACTTCAACAGTAGGTTCCTCGCCGTGGTCTGCGCCTGCGAAGATAGTTGTCTCCGGCATGAAAACCATCAAGAGGATATTCACTGGACCGAGACCGGCCACAATAGCTAGGGGGGCCCACGGTGACCATACTTCGGACAGCTTGGCGCTGATCGGCATCCCGAGAAACCCTGCCGTTTGAGACGAGAGCGAGAAAAAGAAAAACCACTTGGCTCTATTCTCGGGCGTCACAACGTCTAGCAGCATGGCCTGGAGAAGCGACGTAGCAACCAGCAAGCCGCCACCGAGCGATTGGAAAATTGGTCCGGCCAGTATCCATTCGATCGGTACTATCCTCCACTGATGGATGACGAATATGGTCCACAGCAGCGCCAGACTGTGTCCTACAGTGCCCAGGATATAGACTGGCTTCCTCGTGTAATCGGCCATGGCTCCAAAGGGGAGAGCAACGGTCAGGCCAAAGACTCCATTCAGTGTCTCGCTCCACCCAAAAATGTAGGCCACCTGCGATTGCACCTTTTCCACCTTGCACAGTCTTTCGTCTATCTCTTCGTCGCGGTTATAGTACCGACGGCAGTAGACGTCTTCCGTCAACCGCATAGCAGGCAGCGCAGCCAGCGTAGACGAAAGCATCCAAATGAAGATGGCGACACAGGTAAGCGCAGCGATGTAGGTCGGCCGTTGGAGCTGGTAGAACGGGATGGTGCGTTTCTTTGGAGAGCCGCTACGGGGATCCAGCAAAGGCAATCGCTCAGCTGCCGCTGTTGGAACATCCATCCTGTCTCAACTGCTTCGCACGAGTAGAGCCGAGTCGAGCCAACCAGTCGTGTGGTCGATGTTCATGGAAGCTGGTCAACATCCTCGCGTCGCATGCGCGAAGAGTGACGATGCCGATGTGGAAAGCGGTGGGGCACGCTCAGTCCAATTCTGCCACTATGGTGCGTCTCAGCAGCAAGACAATGACGTGCAGTAGAAACATCCAACGCAAGCTAACTGCACCGCTTGAATCAATAGCTGTTATTTGTGTGCATAGTTCTAGTGGACAAGGCATTTGCAGGTCTGCAATATTCGCTATCTGCCTGTAACTGTCACCGACTCACAGTGCTCCAGTCGCTTGCCTTGGTTCTGTGGCCATGTACTCCGTACAAAGTACTGGATACACTCTATTCATCCATGCCATGTATCACGGAGTAATTACCTACAGCGGGCCTCCAGTAACTCCGACCCAAAAAACTGGTTAACCAAATCGTGTAGTGTGGTGGCTCGGAGTTACTGCTGGGTTCCTGTACGTGAGTACTCCGTAGTCTGGCCCGCTAAGATCCCATCTACCTACCATATTTAATGCTTGCCGAGGGCAAGTCCCGCTCAAAGGTCACTCGTGTATGCAGCGACACGGTCACATTGTGCACGCATGCGGGGGACAGTTTAACTGAGCCATTTCGTCCACATTGTCCAATTGACCCTTTTAATTCGAACACCTACTATAGATGCGATTAAAGCTTATTATTAATAAAATATTTTACTTAAATACTTATTTAAGCTATATAATATTATATACTTCCCTTTTTTTTTTGCGGAGTTAATGCCACCTCGATGGCTCAGTTAAACTGTCCCACGCTTGGCACGTCGCCCACACCTATTGAGCCAGCTATCCAGCTTGAACATCTGATAAGCACTAACTAGCGCATAGCTCCTTGCAAGACAGAATTATTAGGTACACAGCTGAGTACTGCTACTCTGTGCACACTGTGTGGAACTCGTCAAGCTGAGCAGAGACCCAGAGAGCAGTGTCCATTGCTGAAAAAGACATTAACATTAGTTTACCGCTGGGTCTTCGCTTTATCCATGATCTTTATGCGCGGTATTGGTTGTATTCTGAGCTGCTGTCGCCCTGTACCTGAAGTCACCGTGTAACCGGTGACAATCGAGTTGCCAACCAAAGGCCAGTACACACAGCCGCCACTCGGTTCGGCCCGTTGACACTGTACCCATATTCCGAAATGGAGGAAGCCATGACAGGCAAGTTATTCACCCCAGTGAACGTGACTGTCGCCTTTGCTGCAGCTGTGAGTGCCATTTCAAGACATCGTACGTGCTGTACAAAACTCGTTTAACATAGAAATAGATATGTTTTTATTACCTTTGCTCCTGCATCTATCTCTCGTTCCTTCACCCGCTTGCAAAGTATCCAGGTCCGCGAGTGGCAGCTGTTTCGGAGGTATGTCGCATTTCCGAGCGTGCCTTGCAGCCGTCTAATGCGCCTTGCAGTACTTCTCGGTGAAATTATATGTTGGTGGCCGTTATCCCTTTGTGATGCAGAAGCTGCATCAAAAATATGGTGAGGGAAATATTGCCCGTTCCCTTCTCTTACTTGATGCTGAGCTGTTTCCGAAGGTGATGTTGTGCGTATCGGCCCCAACGAACTGTCATTCTGCACGGTCCAATCTTACCAAGACATCTACGCCTATCCTAGCAAAGGGAAGCAGAGATTTGAAAAGACCGACTTTTACGACAGTGGCGTCATGGAGTCACGCACTGCGACTGAACAGACCTGTATTCAATCTCAACACAAGAAACCGCTCGCGAGTGCATTGAGCACCAAGTCCGTTCGCAAGCTGGAAGGCACTGTCCAGCAATTCATTGACCTGTTTATCGAGCAGCTGGGCAATTGGGGAAATGGGGGACACAAACCAATTAACGTGACAGACGCGTACAATTGGCTTACCTTCGACATAATCGGTACGCACATCCCTGGCCGATGGTTGAACCTTGACGCGCGCTCTTCCAACTAACAGGAGCACTGCAGGGGAACTCGCATTCAGCGAGTCCTTCAATGCTTTGACCGAGAGTGCATCCCGCCTCTGGCCCGCTATACTTTTAGATGGAGAGTTCTATGCACTTTTAACCAGCATCAAGAAGCGACTGCCGTGCATGCGTCTATTGCTTCCTTTCATGCTTCCCAGGGGCACGGCAGACAGACACCGCGAACTTAGGAAACTCACGCACGAGAAGGTCGTCAAACGCATGGAGCTCGGCGGCATACTGGGGCGTGACGACTTTGTTTCTCACATGGTCTCCAACGGCGTAGATGACACCAGCGAACTGATCATCCAAGGTAGCGCCCTGATCTTTGCGGGATCAGAAACAGCCGCCACGGCTCTTGCGGCGATAACCTGGTACCTGCTCAGAGTTCCACGATGCCTAGCAGCAATGCAGACTGAGATTCGCAGCTCATTCAAATCGAAAGACGAAATCACCGGCACCTCGGTAGCCAGACTGGTCTACCTCCATGGAGTCATCGAGGAGGGTTTGCGTATGTTTCCGCCCGTGGTGATAGGCTTGCCTAGAGCATCACCAGGGGCGTTTATTGACGGCAGATACATCCCCTCCGGCGTAACTGTGTCCAGCGATACTTACAGTATGTCGCGGGACCCTCGATACTGGACGAAGCCGGAAGAGTTCCTGCCAGAGCGGTGGATTGGAAACGCCTTTAGTGACGACAAGCGGGCTAGCCAGCCATTTTCGACTGGACCTGGTGCGTGTCTGGGCATAAACATGGCGTATGTCGAAATGAAGCTCATCCTGGCCAACATAGTTTTATCATACGACATGGAGTCGGTGGACAATCCCGTGACGGATTGGAATCAGGCGTGCAATGTTCATTTGTTATGGAAGAAGCCAGAACTCTGGGTAAAGTTTCGCCCTCGTGCTATTTGATTTGGAGCGGCATCCTGCGTAACCAAACACGTTGTCGCATGACGATGGAGCAGCCAGAATCTACCTCAGACATATATTATTATACGAAATTTTTTTGTGACATATACACTACTAGGTCAATGAAGACGGTCTTTTTTCTTTAACGTCCTTTCTATTCTAAACCCTTGTCCAGCGATTGCGCCAAACACATTTGATGGTAATAGCCTCTTAATCGCAAAAGCTCCTCGTGTGTGCCGTGCTCCGTAATTTTACCGTCCATGAGCAGAAAGATAGCGTCGGCGTGTTTGATAGTACTGAGTCGATGTGCGATTGCAATTGTTGTTCGAGCAGTGGCGGCCTTGTCAAGCGCCTGCTGCACTAGTCTTTCGCTTTGCGTGTCCAGTGCCGACGTGGCTTCATCGAGAAGCACCACACGCGGATTTCGTATCAATGCTCTCGCTATGGCGATCCGTTGACGTTGGCCACCCGAAAACTGTGTGCCGTGAGACCCACAGGGAGTGTCGAGGCCGTCAGGGAGTGATGACACAAAGTCAAAGGCATCTGCCTGCTGGCAGGCTGCCAGTATGTCTTCATCCCGGGGCTCGTATTGAAGGCCGAAAGCAATGTTGTCGCGCACAGAACCTTCGTAAAGCGTTGGTTCTTGTTGGACAAGGGACAAGTGCTCTCGGTACAGACGCGGAGACATGCTGTCAATGGCCTGTCCCCCAATCTTGATGCTGCCCGAAGTGGGATCATAGAAACGTTCGAGAAGCGAGATGAGAGTGCTCTTACCGCAGCCTGACGGACCAACGCAGGCCACAAATGAGCCTGGTGTGACCTGCACATCAGAATTGGTCAGTCGGAGAAGGAGTAGGAGCTATTCGGCGGCGGCAATAGACACACCTCAATGTTTATGCCGTTTAGAACAAGGGAATCTGGGCGTTGTTTGTATCTGAATTCGAGGTCGCGGATCCCGATAGTGTCATCACCCTGTGGGCCGAGTCCAGAATTACCTGCGTTCTCACATATGTCGGAGTTCAATGTCCGCAGCCACAGGACATAATTTGCTGCCAGCTGTGCCTTAGTCATGGACGTAATCAAGCCAAATAATTGCGCAGCGCCTTGGCCACCGAAAATGACTGCCAAAAAGACGACGAAGAATTGCGATACGCTAAACTCGCCAGCAGATATCAGCTTAGAGCCGTACCAAAACCCTAGCGCCATGAGCAAGAATTCAAGCGATTGTGACAACGCGTATCCCAAAGACGTGATCGCAATTGTAAATAGTGCAGAGGCTGCGATCTTGTCAAGTGAAGCATTATACTGGTCAAGAAATCGAGATTCTAACGTGAGTGAGGCCAAGGTCCGTATTGAAGTGACGGCCTCGGTCGCTAGGGCAGCGCTCTCGGCAAATCTTTCGTCTGCGTCATGCTCAAATTTGAGCTCGAACCAGGCTCGAGCAAATCCCGAGCCCAGCAGAATCGGCATACCTGCGAATACGATGACCAACCCAAGTTTCCACCCCGATGCGATGGACAAGATGCTTGATGCGAGAACATTGACAACGCATACAAGCATCAAAAACATGTTTTGGCCTGTCAAATCTTGCAGTGAGTTTGGAACAAATGATAGTCTCGAAGTCAAAGCTCCAGATGAGTTTTGTGGCTGATCAAAAAAATCCTGGTCTAGTCTAATGATACGCTGAAATATCTCGTAGCGGTATCGATGCGTGATTGTCTGTCCTACCTGAACGTACGTTTAGCAATGGCATTCGGGGAGCATAAGGGCTAAACAAATGTATCGTCGGACAATGCACCTACCCTGTTTCCGACCCATCCAATGACGAGGTAAGCCAGCATGTTAGCAATGGCAAATATGAAATAGATGAGAGCGAAGAAGTTGGCTATGAATCCTGTCAGCGTTGCCACTTGAACACGGTTGTCGTCATAGCGTTACCAGTTTTCTGCGCTTCGTCACTGTTATGATTGAACACCAGAATAAGTTTCGAGAAAAGCACGGCTTGAGCGGGATACGAGCCGCCACAGACTAGGCAGGCTGCGGCTAGGATGCAGAGCCACCAATATAAATCGACCTGCTCTTGAATCATGGTGGCTAGACAGCTAAATAAGGATTTATTGACCGTGCCGAGCAGGAGATCACGACGCCCCGGGATACCTGAAGTCTGGGCATCGATCGTGTCAACCTCCTTTGTGGCTAGCACATGATCCTGCTCGTGATTTTCTGAAACAATGTCTGTGGCTGGCGTTTTGTTGCCATCGTCGAGGTGTTGAACACGGACTAATGCGGAATAATAGCCATCTTGCTTGAGCAAATCTGAGTGCGTGCCTTGCTCTACTATGTTGCCCTTGGACATTACAATGATTTGGTCTGCACGTTTTACAGTAGAAAGTCTGTGTGCGATGACAAGCGTGGTCTTGTTGACCGAGACCCTATCCAGGGCATCTTGAACGGTAGCTTCAGCCTGAGGATCTGTTGCGGGCTGATTAGCAAAGGGTGTGATTGGCCTGATGCGTAGAAGCACGGGCAAAACTCACCCAGCGCACTGGTTGCCTCGTCAAGTAGCAAAATCTTGGGGTCCGATATTATGCTGCGAGCGATCGCTAACCGTTGCTTCTGGCCACCGCTGAGCGCCGAAGCTCGTTCGCCTACTTGAGTATGATATCCAGCCGGAAGCTCTTGGACAAAGCTATGTGCATTACTCAACTTGCAGGCCGCCTCCACCAGTTCCATTTGTTGCTCAAGTGGGAGATCTTGTTGCAGCCCCACCAATCCCATGGCGACATTCTCAAACACGGAGCCACGGAACAGCACAGGCTCTTGTTGAACCAGGCGGATCTTACTACGGAGCCATTTTAGATTGTAGTCGCAAATGTTCACACCGTCCAGGACAATCTCGCCAGAATTCGGCTGGTACCATCGCTCAAGCAACCCGATAATCGTTGACTTCCCACACCCACTTGCTCCTACCAATGCAGTGGTTTTGCCCGCGGGTATGTTGATACTCAGGTCGTGAAAAACTTTTGCCGCTGGGCGAGAAGGGTATGCGAAAGACAGGCCGCGAATCTCAATATTACCCTCGCAGCTTTCGGGTCGCTCGCCGACGAGAGATAGCGGATCCGCCAACGACTGCTTGTCGATAACGGAGAACAGTTCGGCTGCAGCGGCTGAGGCGTTTGTGATGGATCCAAGCTGAGGTGCAATGGTTGATAACGAGGAAACCCCCATGTTGATGGACAGAACGACGGTAAGCACCGTACCTACGTTTGCGATCTCGCCATGCTCAAACATTCGAAAACCCTGCCAGAATGCGAGCGCTGTACCCCCGTACATGCAAAAGTAGAAAATAGCGTTGGTGACACCAACATAGGCAGATTTCTTATCGCCTTGTTTGTGTGCCAGAAGGAGGTATTTATCGTACGTCTTGATTACTTTATCGAAAGCCCAAAACGCATGGACGGTTTTGATGCTGCTGAATGCTTCCTGTGCCAAGACGGCTGCTTGTGAGTGGAATCGAACGATACGGGCTTCTTGAAGGGCATCAAGTGGGACACCGATGACTGCCACCAAGAGAATGGCGGGAATGATGCTCATAGTTATCAGGGCAAGCTTCCATTGATATATAAGGGCGACTATAAACGACGAGAAGAGCATGGAGATGGCTTGGACCAATATGGCCAGCCTTTCCGCAATGCCCTGATTTATTCGAGTTCCATCTGCTGGGAATTAAGCTTCTGCGCAACCCTCCCTTTTCCAGAATGGCATTACTTACTAGTTGTTACTTGAGACGACACTGAGCCGCTACCTATGGGCATATCAAAATAGTCTACCTCTTGTCGCAAAGTGCACTCGAGAAATGTCTTGCGGATGGTACGGGTTACACGAATAGCTGCGACCGATGACGCCTCGGTGGCGATGTACGTAATGACGAGCCGACCCACGAAGAGATAGATGAACCAATACACAAAGACTTTTACGCTGTCTTGGAATGCTTGGGGATCTAAAGGACCGCTGGATCCAGTGGAAGTCTCCGTAAACTTCGTAGTGAATTGGCCGAAAATGATGGTCATGAGAGGAAACGCAGCGCCCGAAGCGATGGACGCGACCGCAGCCAAGACGTAAAGCAGGACATCAAATCGGTCGCAAAATCGAAAAATTCGCTTTTGGATTGTCAATAATACAGAGTAGCAGGAACAAAAACAAGCACAGAAGTGACATGTAAACTTACAAAGTAGTTGCCAATTCCGCTTCGTTGCTCTCGTTGCCGACTTTTCTCGCCCATGCTGTCTCGTTCGCCACCGACCTCATCACGATTGGTGAGTCCATCTCTTGGCTCATGAATTGCCCTGGCACTCATGTTGACTACCGCCTTCCCTGTTTTCACGATACAAACATTCGGAAGCGGCCGGCTGCCGGCTAATATCCTGGGCTCGATTGACTAAATCCTGCCGAGCGGAAGTTCAAGTCCACTAAGTTGGAGCCAAAGTTCGAAGAGGTGGGAAGCCGCGCCGCCGCCGTTCGCTGAATCGGGTTTCTATGGAATCCAGACTTTCTCAGTCTGTCGGACACATTGCGTGTCGGGAGGGAAATTCGCTCTCGGATTTGTACGAGACAAATGCAGTCATTAATTCGCCGCAATCGCCGGGAACGCGATGCATCACGTGATGCCTTGCAGAGATCTCAGCAAGGCGCCAAATTTAAAACAGGATTCGAAGTAAGCTGATCAAGACCATATGGATCTTTACTGTTCAGGTGTTCAAGAGGCAATCTGTGGCGCGAAGGTGCATGAAATACGCTGCTGGTGCGACGTAGTGGCCAAGAGCGGGGAGTGTTTTTTATTGTGTGGTAGTGGACTAACTATTGTGGCGAAATGCTTAGTAGGCACGCAGTTGGCAGGATATTTACGGGTGCCCGGTGGGCATTTAGGGAGGCGGGGGCGAGGCATTTTGGTAGATTCAGCAGTCACAGAGGAGGACGGAGCACGGACTCGCCGCCCAACGGACACTAAACTAGTCTGAACACAATGACCCACGCCTCAGGATATTGAGTGCTAACAGCACTTCGTTACCCCCAAGAACCGTCCGAAGGGAGTTGTAGCTGGCTCGAGCTCAGACATCTTATCCAGGGATGAGCATGTTGAAAGATTGTAGTGCGCACCACGCAAAGGCCACCCACCAACGGTCTCACAGAGAGCGCGGATCCGGATCAGTCTGTCTCAGCGCCAACCTGTCCCGTCTTCGATGCCATCGTCTTTCTACGGCTACGTGCCCGGACTAACATGAAGGAAAATGCAGTGGAAGCGCATGAAATTTGTCACAGCCGGGCTGGCTTTTTATTACATGAAACGCAGTGTGTCTCTGGATGACGAACTGGAACTAATTGCCTCTAGATGGTCGGATCGACTATGGTAAGTTCCGCTGAACAGCACTTCGAAAGTCGGCGTTATAGAAGGCCCAGACCGACTCTACATCTAGATCCTCCTTACCGTTGCTTCCAGAAGTTATCATTTCATCGCCGTTATTGGATTGCGTATATAGCAGCCAGTCAGACTGTGATGCAATCCAATTAGTACGCTTTAACTTTGCTTCTGCATCTGCCAAGCCTCCATATCTGGTCTGACTTACCTTGCCGACAGTCAACTTCAAAGCACCTTCAAGTTCTAGATTCGGGGCATAGATCTTGGTCGGCCTTTTCCCGCGGGTCATGGCGAGAATGTTCTCGTGAACGACATCAGCCTGGAACCAGGCGGCTCTGGCCATCTTCGGACCCGCCGTCTCCGCGACATCGCCCAACGCAAAAATCTTTTGGAGTCCCTTGTCGACGCTCGAGATCTGGAGAGTAGGCTGAACTAGGATCCGGCCGGTGGAGTAGGAGATGGCGTCGGGTCTGAGGGATTCTAGAATCTGGGAGTTCGGCACTTGGCCCGTGCAAGGAATCTATTTACAAGCTTTAGCAAGCTGGAGTTTCAAGTCTTCATGATGTGTGTCGCTCACAATCAAATCGTACTCGACCGCTTGGCCATCAGCAAGTTGGATTGACCGTCTCCCCGCTAGCCACCTTTCGCTGGCCGTCGGGATCTCAGGCCTCTGGTTGAGAAGGACCTCGATACTTAGCTTTTCCAACATGGCCAGGGCATGATCATGCAGTTTGCTCCCGAATCGAGACAGAAGTCGTTCGCGAGAATGGATCAAGGTGACGTCTTTCTCCGGATAGTAGCTCTTGATATCCGTCGCGAGCTCTACACCGACCGCGCCGGCTCCAATGACGGCAATTTTTTGCGAGGCTTTGACTTGCGCCTGGATAGTTTGTAATTCAGCACAACCTTCCGTGTCGCTCGTCGCCCGCAGCTTTGCAGGTGGGGTTTGACTTGTACCCGTTGCTACGCATAGGTATGCGTACGGAATCTCTCCTCCGCTTGTTAGCAGCACAGCGTGATCCGTGATGGACGTCACTTCACCGCGAACGAGCTGGTATATCCCTGCTGGCGCGCCGCTCGCAATCCCATCGTATGGTATGAACGCCAGGTGCTCGCGCCGTTGCAAGACAGAATATCGCGGGAAATTAAAAAGGTAATTGAAGTGCGAGTTCTTTTCCACCAGTATGACCCTGTATCCTGTGGGCAGTGTTCTGGCTAGCCTCTGTGTAAGTGCGATACCTCCGAACGAGCCCCCCAGCACGACAACGTTTTGAGCGGAATCAACGGCCCGATAGGTCAGCCTGTGAAGGAAACCGTGGATCTTCTCGGAGATGACTTGGAACAGACGAGGGATGACAAAGCGGGCGTATAGGTAGATGAACTTGAAGCTCTGGAGAGACATCGTCGACTGAAGCAAGGTGTTCTGATATACCACTACAACATACCCGCAGGTAGTAGCCGGAATTGCAAGTGCCTAGTGAACTGAGGGTGGGGTGGACAGGAATGCGAATTTTCATTTACCACGGTCTGAGTCGCGGGTACGGAGCACGGAGTACATGCATTATTTAGTACACTGGATTGATTTGATAAGACCTTGATTATCGGTACGAAATACTCCAGTCGTCTGTGGAGTGGTAGTACAGTAACACCTCCATCGAGTCGGTCATGTGTGGAGTAGATAGAGCGCGGAAGCTGGCAGCCATCCGACCGTGTTAAATCCCTCAACCCATGTACAGTCTACAGCCCTCGAACAAAAGCGTTGGCTGGCATACGCAGCTCGCCACTAATGGCTTCATTGACAGGTGGAGTACGGAGTACATCGTGCGAAACGGGTCGGGCTGGTGGGCCAACCTGGATAGTCCACGGCAACAAAAGGCGTGAGACGTAGATTGATAAGCCATCCCGTAAGTAAGGAAGTGTTGTTCGACAAAGCTACACGAGACATTTCTCCGCAAGTGTATGTGGAGGACGACATTGCAGAACAACAGTTCCACCGTATCTGCTGATACAACATTGGCAACAATAATTTAATTGTCGGTAACATATGTCGCTTGACTGGCAGCTAGGTCTGAAGAATATCTCGAGCCGGGCTTCGGGCTTGTGGCCGCAGGGATTCGCCAATGGTTCCTGCACGACATGAGATTTCCGATAACGGAGCAACTATGTGGCATAATGAAGACCAGTCCGCCTTCAAATCGGTTGATGTATCTGATACTTGAACGACGGTTCTACTGTCGTATCTGGTCGGGGAAACCTGTATGCACTCGCATTAGTCTACGTAGCAGATGCTGAAAAAGATCAGCTTAGCCTCAACTAGTAGAGTTTGCGAATTGTGGTGAGGCCCCAGTTCGTACTCATTTATATCAATAGAAGTCTTGCAGCCACTAGCTGCAGTGCCCAAGCTAACTTTGAAAGACAGAATACTCCATAAACTGAAAGTCTCAAAGACATGGTCTTATCAATCAGTCAATACAGCTCATACTGTGTCAGCACTACTGCAAGAAAACAGCTTGTTTGACTAGGGTCCTAGGTGGACTCGGACGGCCGAGGACAGCCGAGGAAGCCACACGTCACTTCGACGGATTTGCTCCACTTCCAGACCTTATCAGATGAACTCCACCCTCGGTGGACGGGTAGCCATTAAGCTGGCGTGACGTCAACTCCCTGCGCTGGCCAGCATTAGTTTACTTACGCATGCAGTACAGCTACCCTCCATTGGTTCCACGTTCAACAGTGCGACGTCTACTCCGTAGAATGGATTTTCTTTCGCGTAAGACATTGAGCTATTGGGTGGCTGGAGTGGATTGACGGCATGGAGTGGGTTGTCAAAGTTAAACGAGCACCCCTGTGAACGCGGATCTGGTTATAACGATATCGCCTGCATTGGTCTGTTACTAATATCCAATTGCCATGGCCCTTGGTGCAGACCTTGTGTAAGAATCACGTTCATGGATCAGCGGACTCATGGCTTGACAGCCTCCGCTCCTCGTCTCCCTGGACCTGAACTGCAGGATTGTACTTGCTAGCGGCGCGAATTTGTTGAACAAGGACCGGGAAGGTCGGCGGATTGATGCTTCGCATCAATCAGAGCACAGTGCAGTCTATTACTTCTATGTTGTCAAGTAGTTAATGAACCTGGGGCCGTCTCTCACACGCAGTGGTGCATAAGCTCTGCTGTTGCATCAGTAATTTGACAGAGTTTGCTACAAAAGTAGACGAAACGCATCTATGCAATGACCAAATACAGTAGTAGTAATTATTGTTCCCGGGCAGAGCTTCATCAGATCTTTATTCAAGACTCTTCACCATTGCAAGTTTAGCTCCTAATGCTGTGCCCTTTACCTTTGCCCGTAGCGCGAAAGCCGACTGCATGTGGGCTTCTTGAATAAGTGCAAGAAGACTCCGTATAGATAGGTGTACGATAAAAGACGACGACTAACTTAAGCATGTGCATCCGACCGGACTTATTCAGGAGGGGAGCTGCAGCGACGATCAAAGTGGCGTACTGAACTTTCGTTCGGACAGACGGTACATGCCCCCGCCTCCGGCACTATCAAATTACGTGCCAAGTCTACTTGTCGAGATCATGCCACAATACATTGATAAATGTTCCAAGTACTAAGAATGTTGTATTGCATAGAGTGGATGTATACATAGTATACATAGTCGGTTCATTATCTCATTGGCCCACAAACCTACGGGGCCACACGTACTTTTGAACAAAGTTGTACCACACCACACTGTGCGTGGATTTTAGAGACGAGCTAGAAAATAAAAGTTGCTCCCTGATAAACATACATGAAGTTTTGATGTGAAACTGCAAAATCGGCCATACTTCCCCGCCTGTTGTTTGCTAGGCTTCATTGACGCTGCAGTCTACTATGGATTTGCCTAACGAGACCACACCCATAAACGCAGCGGACCTTCATGATATCTGGAATTGGAATGCCGTTGTTCCAGACGCAGCGGACAAATGCGTCCATGAATTATTTGCCAAGATTGTTCTTGAGCATCCCCAACGAGAGGCTGTCTGCGCGTGGGATGGAAGCCTGACGTACAAGGACCTTGACAACTTATCAACATGTCTGGCATATTATCTGAATGATCTTGGAGTCGGACCGGGAACGATAGTGCCGCTGTGTTTTGAGAAGTCGAAATGGGCGCCAGTAGCAGTCCTCGGTGTCATGAAAGCCGGAGGAGCGTCGGTGGCTTTGGACGTGACACAGCCAGAGGAACGCTTGAAAGACATCGTGGGACAGGTTGGTTGTATTGTGATAGTGTCATCGGTGGCCAATAAAGAACTGTCTTCCTGTATTGCCCCAGGCAGCGCAGTTGTTTTGCTGCCCACGCCGTGGGTGAGCCCGAGCCTCGAGAAATCGAATAAAAGTCTTCCTATAGTCGCGCCATCCAGCATGTTGTACGTGGTGTTTACATCCGGAAGCACAGGCGCACCAAAGGGCGTCATCATCACGCACTCAAATTTCAGTAGCGCGGTTATTCATCAACAGAAAGCGCTTGGATTCACCTTGAGCTCACGAGTCTACGACTACGTATCGTACGCCTTTGACGTCTCATGGTCGAATATTCTTCATACGCTCACGGTTGGAGCGTGCCTTTGCATTCCAAGCCAGGATCAGCGGCAAAACAACATTGTAGAGTCTATACGAGACCTGCGTGCTAATTATGTCGACATGACACCATCCATATTCCGACTGATCGAGCCTTACCAGGTCCCTGGGCTTCAGCATATCAGTTTCAGTGGCGAAGTAGTACTAGCTGATGATGTAATCCGATGGAAGCAAACGAAGAGAATCATAAATACGTATGGACCTGCTGAGTGTACCGTAAAAAGTACAGTGGCTAGTCTTGTTTGTGAACGAACAAGCATCCCAGATATTGGACATGCCGTTGGCGTAAATACTTGGGTAGTTGACCCTGAAACCGCTAATCTTGCCCCAATCGGCAGTGTCGGAGAGCTATGGTTGGAAGGCCCTGTTGTTGGTCAGGGCTACCTCAACGAACCAGAAAGAACAGCAGTCTCCTTCGTCAAAGACCCATCATGGCTCCTTCGAGGTGCACCTGGTCAACCGGGACGGCATGGACGGCTCTACCGGACCGGAGACTTGGTCAAGTATAACGTGAATGGGTCGCTCAGTTTCATCGGCCGAAATGATAATCAGGTCAAAATTCGCGGCCAGCGAGTCGAACTTGGCGAAGTAGAGCATCACGTGCGCGAATGCTTAAGCCGAAAGGTCAATGAGGTTGGCGAGACAAGGTTTTCGGTTGTGGCAGAGCTAATAACGCCGAAGGAAAGCGAAAGTCCAGTTCTTGTCGTGTTCTTCAGTTTCACACACGGTAGTCTCCTGGCCGACAATTTGAAGCAGAAAACCCTAAGCAGCTTGATAAGGGGTTTAAACGAGGAATTACAGACGAGAGTCCCGGTCTTTATGGTCCCAGCTGTTTATATTCCGGTAAACCCGATGCCGATGACGGCGACTGGAAAAACAGACAGAAGGCAACTGCGTAATTTTGCGGAGAGCATGACAAGCAATGAGCTAACCTCGCTGAATCCAGCAAGGCACAAGAGAAGGATACCTGAGACCAAAAGAGAGCATGAGCTTCAGTTATTGTGGTCAGACGTGTTAAAAATCAACCCAGACATGATAAGCATTGATGACAGCTTCTTGCAGATAGGAGGGGATTCCATCGCTGCCATGCGGCTTGCAGCGGCGGCACACCAGCGAGGATTTGCAATAAAGGCTACAGAAATACTCAAACAGCCTATACTTAGTAACTTGGCGCCGTTTCTTACGGAATCAACGGATGTTGGAGACGTCGAACCGTTCACGTTGCTTAAAACCACAGTGGACAGGAAGATAGTACAGCATAGAGCAGCAGATCTGTGCAATGTTGATCCGGCGCAAATCGAAGACGTTCTCCCATGTACACCACTTCAAGAGGGTCTATTAGCGTTAACAGAAAGGCGACCTGGCGACTACATCAGTCGAAATGTGATAGTGTTGAATGAAGGTATAGACATGGACCACTTTCGTGCGGCGGTAGAGCAAGTTTCGGCATCGGTGCCTATCCTTCGGACTCGCATTGTTGACCTACCGGGACAAGGTCTAGTCCAAGTAGTAGTCAAAGCACCGGTAAAATGGCTCCAAGGCAACAATATTGAGGCTGTGATCGAGCATGATAGGGAAGAGTTTATGGGGCTTGGGACTGGTCTTGCTCACTTTGGCACGGCAGATAGCAGCCAAAATCCCTGTGACAATAAGCCAAGATTCATCTGGACTCTTCATCACGCAATATATGACGGCTGGTCTCTACCTTTACTTCTCGAGCAGGTTGAGAAGGCGTACCAAGGAGGAAGAATCGAACTAGCACCATTCCAACCCTTCGTGAAATTCGTTTCGAATCTGGAAGAAAAATCAGCAATGGAATTTTGGAGATCCCAGTTAGAAGACTGCGAGTCCGCATTATTTCCGCCAATGCCCTCGGCGCATTATCGGCCACATGCCGACCAAACCGTGCACCATAGGGTTGCGCGTCTCGAGTGGCCACGGAGTGATATCACGGCTTCCACTATACTACGCGCCGCGTGGGTAGTCGTCGCTTCTCGGTACACTGATACACCTGATATAATATTTGAGGCAACGTTAAGCGGAAGACAAGCGCCAGTAGTGGGAGTGGAGCGCATGGCTGGGCCGACCATCACAACAGTTCCCATTCGAATACGCACGCATTGGGACCAAACCCTCAATGACTTCTTGCAGCAGGTGCAAAGCCAAGCTATTGAAATGACTGCGTTTGAGCAAATAGGACTGCAAAAAATCCGGCTCGCTTGTGGTAGTGGGAATCAGGCACCTCAACCTCAAATGCTTTTAGTGATACAGCCCGTCAAGGAGAGTGTTCTGTCCGCACAAAGGGTATTTAAAATAGGTGAAGACGAATCACACTCTCTAGGTGGACTGGGTAACTCCCACACGTACGCACTAGTTCTAATATGCCATCTTGAGGAGGACGGCGTTAAGCTTGAAGCAAACTTTGACTCCTCTGTAGTTGACAGAACTCAAATGACGAAGATTCTAGAGCAACTAGAGCGGGTTTTACGGCAGATGTGCGATCCGGCACTGTCTCATGCGGGTACCCGAATGGACGAGTTGGATTTACTTAGCCCAGACGACCTGCGTAGTCTCTGGGCTTGGAATGCTACGGTCCCCGCAGTTGTTGACCGATGCGTACACGATATGATCAGGGAAACGTCGCAAAGGCAGCCTTTTGCACCTGCTATCTGCTCCTGGGACGGCGAGCTGACCTACAGCGAGCTGGATACTTTGTCAGCACGGTTGGCAGTCCAGCTTGTCGCCTTTGGAGTGAAAGAAGGCACGATCGTGCTATTATGCTTCGAGAAGTCGATGTGGGCACCGGTTGCGATGCTAAGTGTCATGAAGGCTGGCGGTGTATCTGTTGCATTGGATGTGACACAGCCGGAACAGAGATTGCGCATGATTGCCGACACTGTCGGCGACTGTGTAGTCCTGTCTTCCATGGCTGAGAAGCCGCTGGCAGAGAAACTATCTCCCAGTGTAATGGCAATCGAAACTACATCTGTAAATACAGAATATGAGATATCGACCGTCTCGTTACCCATTGTCTCGGCAGCTGACATCGTGTATATCGTCTTCACCTCGGGTAGCACTGGCAAACCCAAGGGTGTCGTAATCACACATCAGAATTTCAGCAGTGCCCTCGGGCACCAAACAGAGCGTCTGGGGTTTAACCCCTCGTCAAGGGTGCTAGATTTTGCTTCCTATGCATTCGATGCTGCGTGGTATAATTTATTGCATACCCTCTATGCAGGCGGTTGTATCTGCATTCCATCACAGAACGAGAGGCAAAACGATCTCTCAGGGAGTGTTGTCCGTTTGGGAACAACTTTCGCGAATCTTACGCCTACAGTAGCAGGGCTGCTAAATACTTCAGCTCTTTCAATACTGAAACTTGTTGAGTTGGTTGGTGAGGCGGCTAGCCCTGACCTAGTTACACGAATAAAGGCGACCTCGAATGTACGATTTGCTTACGGGCCCGCGGAATGCTCCATCATGTCAACGGTATCTCAAGAAAATCCTGACTCGATAGTCATCGGTCGAGGCATTGGTGTATGCACCTGGGTGACCGACCTACACTCAACATCACGGTTAGCCGGTATAGGTTGTGTTGGCGAACTCTGGATTGAAGGTCCCTTAGTAGGACAAGGTTATCTCAACGACGCTATGAAGACGGCGACATCTTTTGTTGAAAATCCACAGTGGCTCCTACGCGGCGACGGCGCCAAACAGCTCGGACGACGTGGTAGACTGTACAAAACGGGAGATTTAGTCAAATACAACACAGACGGGTCGCTTGTTTTCGTGGGCCGCAAAGATATGCAGGTCAAGATTCGTGGGCAGCGTGTTGAGCTAGGCGACGTTGAGCATCACGTACGCGAATTTCTGAAAGACAAGGCCAACGTGTCCGTCGCAGCAGAAGTTATAAACCCACGGGATAGCAATAGCCCTATGCTTGTTGTGTTCCTCGGCGGTGACGCTGATCTAGGAGATCTTCTACGTGGCTTGGAGGAACAGCTGACAAGGCAGCTGCCAGGATACATGGTACCGGCAGCGTATATCGCCATTGAACAGATTCCTACAGGAGCCGCTGGGAAAATAGATCGGCAGCAGTTGCGCAAACGAGGAGGGGCATTCACGCGAGATGAATTGGCCGCACTAAATCCGGCCCGACGAATGAAAAGATTACCAGAGACCGAAATGGAGCTGACGCTGCAAAATTTATGGGCAGACGTCTTGAAACTGAACCCAAAAAGTATTGGAATTGATGATAGCTTCTTACAAATTGGAGGTGACTCAATTGCTGCCATGCGCCTCGTCGCAGCAGCTCGTGAGCATGGCATGGTGATAACGGTCGCTGACATATTTAACCAACCTCAGTTACAAAACCTCGCTCTGTTGGTGGCACAGCTAGGAGCCGAAGAAAATGAGTACGGTAGTCCGTTTTCCCTATTAAATAAAGTTGTGGACAGGTACGACGCTCGAAATATGGCGGCAGCGTTATGTGGTGATATCAATTCAACCGAGGTGGAGGACATTTTCCCCTGTACACCAATTCAAGAAGGCCTCATGGCATTGAGCATCAAACGAGTAGGAGACTATGTCAACCAAAGCATATTTGTGCTAAGAGAAGATATCGACCTCAACCGACTCCGTGCGACTTTTGATAGGGCTGTAGAGTCCTTGCCCATTCTCCGAACACGTATTGTTGATCTACCTGGGCAAGGGTTAGTTCAGGTTGTGGTTAAGAAGAGACCGATGAAATGGCTCGTTGACGAAAATATTGATACGCTGATTGAACTGGACCAAGAAGAGCCCATGGGGTTGGGAAGTGAGTTAGCGCATTTTGGCATAGCCAATACCTCGACTTATGAAGGTCAGCCTTGCCTGTTTTGGTCCTTGCACCATGCCATCTACGATGGCTGGTGTTTTGCACTCATGCTTCACCAGATTGAGAGCATATACAAAGGCGAAGTAATCAAGAGTGTATCATCTTTCCAACCTTTTGTCAAGCATACCATGGAGCTCAAGAATGAGCAGATTCAGCAGTATTGGAACTCTCAGTTCCAGAACTGCGAGAGGGTAGACTTTCCGACAGTGCCTTCGCAGCACCAATCTCGGGCTGACCAGACTGTTACACACAGAATTACCTCACTCGAATGGCTTAAAACTGATATCACAGCATCAACGACGGTACGAACGTCTTGGGCTATCCTAATGGCGCGTTATACCAACGCACCCGACGTGGTATTCGGTGCAACGGTCAGTGGGAGACAAGCGCCGTTACCAGGGATTGATCGAATAGCCGGGCCTACGATCGCAACAGTACCAGTTAGAGTAAAAGTTCGAGACAGAAGCCTAAGTGATCTCCTGAAACAGATCCAATACCAGGCCACGAACATGACCACCTTTGAGCAAACTGGACTGCAGCGAATTCGGCTTCTGTGCCCCGACATTGCTCAATCAACTCAGTTTCAATCACTTCTGGTGATACAGCCCGCTTCGCAACCCACGGAAGGACAATCTGCAAGCGCGCTGTTTGAGGATACAGGAGAGACTGCTAGACACAACAGCGGCCTTGGCTCCTTTCATACTTACGCTCTGGCCCTCATATGTAACATTGAGGCGGATGGGCTAAGACTTCACGCTAGTTTTGACTCCTCTGTAATCACAATGGATGAGGTGGAAAAACTCATTGAGCAACTGGAGCATACAATACGTCTAATTTGCGATCCAAAAAACGAGGACATTAATATTGCAGATTTAGAATTAATCAGCCCCCAGGACTTACTTGATCTTTGGCGTTGGAACGCCATTGTACCACCAGCGACCGATCGCTGTGTTCATGATGTGATTATGGAAACAGCCCGTACACGACCTGGCGCGCCGGCTATCTGCGCTTGGGACGGGGAACTAACATACAGCGAGCTGGACGACCTGTCGACGAGGCTAGCTCACGACCTTATTGGTATCAGGACGGGAACAATCTTACCCATTTGTTTTGAGAAATCTATGTGGGCAAATGTGGCAATGCTGGCTGTGATGAAGGCCGGTGGCGCTTTCGTATCCCTGGATCCAGCATCACCAGCATCTCGCCGCCAACACATTCTCTCTCAAGTTGAGGCCCAAATCATTCTGACTTCAAAACAAAATGCGCATCTTTTTGACGAGAGAGCTTGCAGATTGGTTATTGTCGATCGGTCGGCATCGGTAAGTTCCAGCTGTGGCATTCTTGGACGCGGAGCAATTGGCAATGACGCCGCCTATGTTATCTTTACCTCGGGCAGTACAGGTCGCCCAAAGGGAGTCCTGCTGGAACACCAAGCTGTCACAACTAGCTGCATTGCGCACGCAAATGCGTTCGGCATATGTGCAAAATCCCGCGTCCTACAGTTCTCATCTTATACTTTTGATGCTAGTATAGTAGAGATATTAACGGCTTTAATGAGCGGCGCTTGTATTTGTGTACCATCAGACACTAGTAGACTCTCAGGACTAACGTCGGTCTTCAATGATCTTCAAGTTAATTGGACATTGCTTACTCCAACAGTTGCTCGTCTTCTGGACCCGACACAGCTTCCAACGTTGCAGACTTTGGTTCTCGGAGCGGAGGCGGTGTATGAGCGAGACATAAACCAGTGGAAGAAATCAGTCAATCTCTTCAATGCGTACGGACCTACAGAATGTGCGGTTTGCTGCGTGATCAACGACTATGCCTCAAATGAGGCGGATGCAAGTACTATCGGACGACCAATTGGCTCCGTTATCTGGGTTGTTGACCCTGAAAACCATGAAAAGTTGGTGCCAATAGGAGCTGTTGGTGAGATTATGGTCGAAGGACCAATCCTTGCGCGTGGGTATCTCAATGATGAAGAGAAGACGGCCGCAGCGTTCATTCAAGATCCACCTTGGCTGCAGCGTGGCGGGCCTGCACATCCGGGGCGGCGTACTCGACTCTACAAGACTGGCGATCTCGCCAAGTATAAAAGTGACGGCTCGCTGGTTTTTGTCGGGCGTAAGGACATGCAAGTCAAAGTCCGCGGGCAACGCGTTGAACTAAGTGAGGTGGAACACCACGTCCTGGAACACCTCGGTGCCGATGTCACCGTCGTGGCGGAAATGATCACCCCACCAAACACCGACACCGCACTGCTTATTGCATTTATTGTACCTGCAGAAGCGTCGAAGATGTCAAAAAAAGCACTCGAGATGACTGTTAACAAATTAACTAGTGGGATCAATGATCATCTATCAACCGTTGTCCCTTCGTATATGATCCCAGCTGGCTATTTCCCGCTAGCTAGCGTGCCTATGACGGCGACGGGCAAGACAGATCGCAGATACCTGCGTGAAATGGGGACGAAAAATATTTCGCAGATTCTTGTACAAGAGATTGACTTCGTCGATCCGTCAAACCAAACAGAGAAGACCTTACGAGCTGTGTGGAGCGAAGTTCTCAATATCTCTCCGTCTTCAATATCTGTGGCAGCACGCTTCGTGAAACTGGGCGGAGACTCCATTACTGCTATGCAAGTTGTGTCAAGATGCAAAAAACATGGACTCAATCTCACGGTCACTGATTTACTACGACGAGAAACAATACGCGAAATCTCAGTTCGCCATGAAGAGGTCTCAAGAGCTGTTGGAAAGCCGCTCAATATCTTGTCGGAAGAACCCAACAAATTGTACCCACTATCCCCTGTCCAAAGAATGTTCTTTGCAGTAAACCCCAACGGTTTAGACCATTTCAATCAGAGTTTTATTCTCAGTCTAAGGCAGTCTGTGCAAAGTGAAGCGCTCTTGACAGCGGCGAAAGCTGTGGTAAACCGACATTCTATGCTACGAGCGCGTTTCCACCCGACCGAAGGTGGTGGCTGGATGCAGCTTATCATGCCCGAATCTGACGATAACTTTGCTTACGCCTGGCATGATGCGCCAACACAACAGGATATCCAAGCCGCTGCAAAAAGTCGGCAAACCACTCTTAGCATACGACATGGACCTGTCTTTGCCGTGGATGTCTTTGCCCTCCCAGATGACCGGCAAGTCCTATTATTGACTGCACATCACCTAGTTGTGGACCTTGTTTCCTGGCGCATCATATGGCACGACTTACAAGAACATTTACGAGGCAAACAACTCGGGCCACGTACTACATCGTTCATATCTTGGAATCAACTACTGCGAAGTAAGTGCTGGCCGATCCCCGAGGAATACACTACTCCATCCACTATGAGGCCAACCAACTTTGAGTTCTGGTCTCTGAAAGCACATGAGAATACCGTAGAGCAACAAGCCGCGATTCATGTGAAAATCCAGTCAGCGACAACAAGGCTCTTGCTAAGCCAGAGTAACGATGCGTTTAAGAGCGAGCCACTGGATATTATAGCGGCTGCTATGCTCTTTGCATTCCAAGAAACATTTCCGGAGCGATCTTTGCCATTGTTATTTCACGAGAGTCATGGTCGCGAATTCTCTGATGAGGCGGGTTTGGATCTCTCTGAAACAGTTGGGTGGTTTACACGACTGCATCCCATTGAAATCCGTGGAAAGTATCGTTACGGGATGATTGATCTCGTCAGAGCTGTCAAAGACATCAGAAGTGAAAATACTGCCAAAGATGTAACACACGACCGGGATTTTAGTGGTGGTGCGAATTTGGAATTATTACTAAACTACGTTGGCGCGTATCATCAATTTGAGAACCCGAGCTCTTTGTTTACTCGATTCGAGAGTCAACTCGAGGATATCGACATACCATATGCCTCACCCAAGATGAAACGATTCGGTCTCATAGAAGTCAATGCTGTTGTGGAGGCAGCGGAGCTGAGAATTGCAATTTATTACGGTAAAAGGATGAAGCATCAAGAACGACTTGAGCGCTGGGCAACTCTACTTGCCTCATCGATAGACTCTTCTTGCGATATTCTGTCGCGCAGTCCGCCGACTCCCACGCTTGCCGATTTCCCAATTTTGAATATATCATATACCGGCTTGGATGCTCTGTTCAACAACCAGATCGCTGAGCTAGGTATAAAGTTTTTGGACGTGAAAGACATCTATCCCTGTACACCACTGCAAGAAGGCATTATAATTAGTCAGAAGCGAGGAACAGCCTCTTACAAGAACTATTGGATATGGAAAGCCAGTTCGCGCGACGGCATCGAACCAATGGCTTTGGCTCGGGCATGGAAAACTGTCGCCAAACGGCATTCTATCTTCTCTACGGTCTTTATTGAACACCCTGAAACAGGTGCTATGCTGCAGCTTGTACTGGCTAACTCAGAGCCTCGAATTGAGTGTATTAGCATTGATGCGGTCGACCCCGAGAAAACTCTGCAGGACAATCCTGAACCTGTTTTTGCACCTGGACAACCCCAGTGGGCTGTGACATTGGCAATATCAAATGCTGGGCAGGTGGCTTGTCGCTTAGATATAAGCCATACTCTATGTGATGCCACGTCCATGCATGTTCTTCTGCGAGACCTATGCAAAACTTACGGTAATGTTCAGCTACTTCCCGCTCCACAGTTTCGCAAAGTCGTAGAGCACCTTGAAAAGACGACACGAACTGAGCGACTGGAGTATTGGGCGAATTTTCTTCGTGGGGCTCAACCATGCCTCTTTCCCTTGATTTTCCATAACGATAAAGATAGCGACGTGTATGGCGAGCATGACTCAATAACAGTGGTTTCTCCAAAGATTTCTTCAAGAATATTTGAGTTCTGCCGGGAGAAGGGCATCACTCGCTCGGCATTTGTGCAGGTGTCTTGGGCGTTGGTACTGTCGCAACTCACGAAGATGAATGCAGTCTGTTTTGGGTACCTGGCCTCTAGCCGAAACATGGAGATTGACGATTCTGATCAGGTAGTCGGGCCCATGATCAGTATGCTCGTTGGCCTCATAGATCTGAAAGGGAACTTAGATGAAGTTCTCCAGACTACGCAGCAAAACGTAGTGAACCAGCTGGCACATCAACACGTATCTCTGGCGGAAATTCATCATGAACTCAATCTGCACAAAGATCCTCTCTTTAATACAACAGTATCTGTTCGTGATTCCTGGAATGATACACGGGATTCTGAAATGCAACGGCAGGGGGGGTTGAAACTAGAGGACAAGGGTGGCGTCGATCCTCATGAGGCAAGTCACAAGACAACCCTATTTCAGAGTAGTCACAAGAAATGGTGAAACTAATATCCTAACAGTATGACCTTTCTCTTAGCGTTTTGCAGAAGGGGCCACGGACGGAATTTTCCATCATCTTTAGAAACCGATCGATTAGTAAGTACGTGGCCGCGGAAGTCGGATGGTTATTAGAAGACTCCGTCTCGTTCATTCTGCAAAAAAGCGAAGTAAAACCGACAGGACACCAAGGTTTACAGGATGGAGTATCATTGAGATTAGAGTTCTTCAGGTGGCGCGTAGGGCTAGACGAAGACGTTGTATCTACATTCTGGAACCAGCAGCTAGAAGGAACAGCAGCCCTACCGTCCCCGTCGTCGAAAACATCGTCAAGCACCACTAGCGCCCACCAGATTGTAGAACACACTATCAAAGATATTGAAGAGTCTTCAAATTCATCTGCATTTCCTGCCGTCATATGGGCCTCTTGGGCGATCTGGCAGGCCCGATACCTGGATTCGTCCGAGGCTATATTTGCAGCGCAAATAGACGGAAGCTATGAGGACTCTCAGAGTTTACAACAAGAAAGAAACTTTACCGAGACATACGTTCCATTGCGGGTTATCATTGATCCGAGAACAACAGTTTCCCAGTTCACCCGCATGGTTGAAGAACAGCACATCAAGATCGCTCAACATGCTCGTGCTGGTATGCTATGGATTAGCCAATTGAGTGAAGACACCCAAAAAGCCTGCGGGTTCCAGGCCGTCGTTGCCATTCGCCGGCAAGCCGAAGAGGTCAAAATTACACCGAATGCTGCGATAACGTTAGAGGTCATCCTTGAACCTCGGGGACTTGTTCTAATACGAATTAGCTGCGAGGAGCAAGTAATGGAACTAGGCAGTCTCCAAAACACGATGCATCAATTTGAACATATCCTGCGGCAAATGTGCGATGCAAAAAATGCTACCGCACAGATTGCTAGTATAGATCTACTCAGCCAGGAGGATTTGAAACGAATCTGGACGTGGAATTCCTTCGTTCCACCGTCTATTGATCGTTGCGTCCATGATTTAGTCACTTTGATGGCTCAAAAGCAACCCAATGCAGTGGCAATCGATGCGTGGGATGGCAAGTTTACTTACGGTGAAGTAGACGAGCTTTCAACTCGACTAGGATGCCGGCTCAACAAACTAGGAGTTTACGGAACAATTGTGCCCTTGTGCTTTGAGAAGTCAATGTGGACATCAATCGCAATGCTCGGGGTCATGAAAGCTGGTGGTGCGTCGGTATCTTTGGACGTGAATCAACCGGTTGAGCGCTTACAAGCTGTTGTCAGTCAGGTGCATCCGATGCTTATAGTCTGTTCTGAGGAGAGCGCCTGCCTTGCAACTTCGTTATATTGCTGCAAACATTATATTGTGTTGAATCGAGAAAATCTGGTTGACCACACAGTATCGGATCCAACGCCTCTGCCTTATGTGGACCCAAAAAGTACGCTCTTCTTAACCTTCACGTCTGGCAGTACGGGAGAGCCGAAAGGTGTTATAATCACCCACTCGAATCTTGCTAGTGCTATAGAGCATCAAAAGCCTCTCGGGTTTGTACCTACTTCACGAGTATACGATTTCGCCTCGTACGCTTTTGATGTTGCCTGGTATAATTCTTTCCAGACGTTGGCGAACGGTGGCTGTCTTTGTGTGCCGTCGGAATACCAGCGAAAAAATGAACTATCATTATCTATACTAAAGTTTCGTGCAAACACCATCACTTTGACACCAACAGTTGTTGATATGGTCGATGATTCGGTACTTGGCGCGCTTTGGCTTGTCGAGACCGGTGGCGAAACAGTCACCCAAGCGCATATCGACAGAATTCAACAATACACAAAGGCTCGCATTGCGTACGGCCCTGCCGAATGCACCATCGGTGTTACCTGGGCTTGGGAGAATCCTAGTAATCGCGACATAGGCCGAGGATTAGGCGCATGTACGTGGGTAGTTGATGCAGAATCGCGGCTGGCCGCTTTAGGATGCATAGGAGAATTATGGATAGAAGGACCGCTGGTTGGCGGTGGTTACTACAATGACGCCGAAAAAGAGGCGACATCTTTTTTCGAGGACCCGCCTTGGCTCTTAAGGGGTGGATCTGGATCATCCCAACCTGGACGACGTGGTCGGCTGTATAAGACGGGAGATCTTGTCAAATATAAGGCGGATGGTTCGCTTGTATTTGTTGGCCGCAAAGATACCCAGGTCAAAATCCGTGGTCAACGTGTTGAACTCGGTGAAGTCGAACACCACGTGCGAGAGTGCGTCAGAGAGACCAAGTCGAGCGGCGCGGATGACATATTGGTTGTAGCTGAAGTGTTTACACCGAAGAATGCCGAGACTGCCGTCCTTTCCGTATTCCTCGCTACCACGACTAAACCCGAAAAGGAACGTCGCTCTATTGCAGCACGTCTCATCACGGATATTATGGACAGGCTCATGGAACGGGTCCTAGTATATATGATCCCAACTGCATATATCACAATAGATCAAATGCCGTTGACGATGTCAGGAAAGACGAATAGAAAAGTGCTACGTCAGATGGGAGAAGGAATGACGCTTGAGCAGCTGGCATGCTTGAACCCGATCCGAAGCGAGAGACGACGGCCGCCGACAAACGAGCATGAACGGCGCCTTCGAAATTTATGGGCAACTGTATTAAAAACCGATCCGGAGAAGATTGGAATCGATGATAGTTTTCTTCAGATCGGCGGTGATTCGATTACCGCCATGCGTCTTGTGGCCGCTGGTCGGGACCAAGGCCTTCCTATGTCGGTTGCTGATATATTTACGCACCTAAAATTATCCCGATTGGCGGAGATAATAATGCTGAGAACATTCGAAAAAATTGAGGATATTGACAATTTTGCCTTGCTCAAGTCGACAATGGACAAGAAAGATGCCCAAAAAACAGCAGCAGCGCTTTGCGATGTCGACCCAACACAGGTCGAAGACATCTTCCCGTGCACACCACTTCAGGAAGGCCTTTTGGCTTTGACAGAGAAGAGAGCTGGAGACTATGTCAGCCAAAATTTATTACCATTGCGAGGGAACACTGACGTGGATCGCTTGCAGATGGCTATAGACAAGGTTGCGGCATCGACACCGATCCTTCGAACCCGTATTGTTGATTTGCCAGGGCAAGGCTTAGTCCAGGTTGTCGTAAAGGAGTCGACAAATTGGCGGCTTGGAGATCATAATGAGTCAACTGGTCATGATAAAGATGAGATAAAAATGGGACTCGGATCTCGGCTGGCGGCTTTTAGATTAGTCGGTGGGTTGCACTCTGCAAGTAGCAGCCGTCATCTTCTTTGGACCTTACACCATGCAGTATATGATGGCTGGTCTCTACCCATATTGCTTGACCGCATAGAGAAAGCTTATAACGGGCAGGAAATGAAGGACATAGTCCCTTTCCAGCGTTTTGTCAAATACACGCTGAATCTTGATGAGGAGAAAATACGGCAGTATTGGGCTTCACAATTCGAGGAGTGGCAAGCCGTCAATTTCCCCTCCGTTCCAACATCACAATATCAACCTTGTGCCGATCATAGTGTACACCATGAAATCAAACACATCAATTGGCCACATACTGATGTATCACCATCGACACGTATTCGCGCGGCTTGGGCAGTACTTGCTGCACAATACACAAATTCTTCGGATATAGCGTTTGGCGCTACAGTGAGTGGAAGGCAGGCACCAATACCGGGAATAGAGGGAATCGTAGGACCAACTATTGCGACAGTACCTATTCGAGTGCGCGTGGACTGGAATCGTACGGTCGATGAATACATGCAGCAGCTGCAGAACCAGGCTATAGAAATGATTGCTTTCGAACAAAGCGGCTTGCAGCGAATTCGGGTGGCGTGCCGTGAAGCTACGGAAGCAACGCAATTCCAGACACTATTAGACATACAGCATGCGGGCCAGACCGAGCAGCATTGGACTTCAGTGTTCAACATTACGGAAGATAATAGTAGCCGCATTGATCAAAGCGCTTTCAACACATTCGCGCTAGCTCTCATTTGTGTCCTTGGATCCGATAGTGTAACACTACGAGCGAGTTTCGATGCTTGCATAATATCAGAGGCCCAAGCAATGAAGTTGACCGGGCAATTTGAGCATGTATTACGGACGATTTGCGACCCTTCGAACACAAATACAAAGCTTAGTACCTTGAATTGGCTTGGTTCACAAGACGTGTCTGAAATTTGGAAATGGAACGCCAAAGTGCCGCATGAGGCCAGCCAATGCGTCCATGATATAGTCACGCACACTGCCCGTAGGCAACCTACCGCACCAGCTATATGTGCCTGGGATGGTGATATGATGTATAGCGACGTTGACGAGCTGTCAACGATGTTCGCTCACCAGCTTGTTCGTCACGGTGTCAGGCACGGGGTGGTTGTGCCTTTGTGCTTTGAGAAGTCTATGTGGTCCGCTGTTGCTATGCTAGGAGTAATGAAGGCCGGTGGTGCATCTGTGGCCTTGGACGTGACACAGCCAGAAGAACGCCTAAGGGCAATTATCAAACAGGTCCAGCCGATTGTTGTTGCGGTGTCCTCGAAGCAAAATGCGCCGCTTATGGCATCCATCGGCTCATGCGAGCACATCGTTACCGTTGACCCAATGAGTTTGCGCAATGAAACGATCAAGGCCCGCGACGTCCTGCCTCAAGTGGACCCGAAAAGTCCGCTCTACATATCATTTACCTCCGGCAGCACTGGAGAGCCAAAGGGGGTGATAATTACGCACTCGAATTTCACCAGCGCCGTCGAGCACCAGCAACAGGCGCTTGGGTTTACACCCACCTCAAGAGTGTACGACTTTGCATCCTATGCCTTTGATGTCGCCTGGTATAATGCTTTCCAGACACTCGCTGCCGGGGGATGTCTGTGTGTGCCGTCAGAAAGTCAACGGAAAAACGAACTCTCATCATCAATCGTCCACCTCCGAGCGAACTCAGTCACCTTGACACCTACCGTGCTTGATGCAATAGACGACTCGGTGCTTCCAAGCCTCCGAACCGTCGAGATTGGCGGGGAAGCGGTAAATAAAACCCATATTAATCGCATTCAAAAATTTACTACGGCACGTATTGCATACGGACCGGTAGAGTGTACAATAGGCGTCACTTGGGCCTGGGGAGAAGCCGGCAATCAGAGTAATCTGAGTGATCGTAGCATAGGCCGAGGCTTAGGTGCGTGTACGTGGGTAGTTGATCCAGCTTCCCCAGACGTCTTGGTCGGTGTCGGGTGTATTGGGGAGCTCTACATCGAAGGTCCATTGGTGGGCGAAGGCTACCTCAATGATCCCAACAAAACGGCAAAGTCTTTCATCGATGACCCATTGTGGCTAGTTCGCGGTGCGCCCGGCCACCCAGGACGACGCGGCCGCCTTTACAAAACAGGTGATCTTGTACGATACCTGCCTGACGGATCCCTCGTCTTTGTAGGCCGTAAAGATTCGCAGGTCAAGATACGGGGACAGCGCGTTGAGCTCGGCGAGGTGGAACACCACGTGCGTAGTTGCTTTACCGACAGGTCCCAAGGTGTCGACGTCTCTGTGGTGGCCGAGGTCATCACACCGTCAGATTACGACGCATCTTTGCTGCTAGTTTTTATTTCTCCCATGGGCGGCAAGTCGATGGCGCAGGAATCTCTTACAAGTATGGTGGCAGCATTAACAAGCAACGTCAACAACATTCTATCCGCAACAGTGCCGACATATATGATCCCAACTGGCTACATACCGCTTCCTAGCCTACCTAGGACAACGACAGGCAAGACGGATCGCAGGTTGTTGAGAGCACAGTTTTCTGCGCGAACGATTCAGGAGTTAAGGGATATCCTGGTCACTCGGTCTGCGAAGAGGCATCCAGTCACCACACCTGCGGAATCGCAGCTCCAACGAATCTGGTCCATGGTTCTCAACATGGAGGCGGGCGATATCAATGCGGATGATAGTTTCTTCCAATTGGGTGGCGATTCTATTCAGGCCATGCGTGTGGTTGCGTTAACACGTGCTCAAGGTTCATCCCTGACGGTTATCGACATCTTCCGTCAAAGGACATTACGCGACATAGCGGCACTGATTAAAAACACCGAAAAATTAAACGAGACTATCCCGCCGTTATCTCTTCTTAGCCCAGCCATCAGCGCATCGACAGCCCGACGTACTGCGGCCGCGTTGTGCAACGTTGATGAGGCTCAAATACAAGACATTTTCCCATGCACACCTCTTCAAGAGGGTCTCCTAGCTATGACGACAAGGCGACCCGGCGACTACGTTGCCACAATTGAGCGAGAACTAGAGCCCAGTATTGACAGTGTTCGATTTAAGTCCGCATGGAACAATTTGGTCGGGAAAACGCCAATTCTACGTACCCGTATCATTGATCTTCCTGAACAAGGTCTGGTGCAAGTTGTTCTCGATCAGCAAGTATCGTCATTAACGTACGAAGTTGACGAGCAGGACAGCCAATGGGACCAGCACAAAATAGGTCTTGGGACATCTCTGAACCATGTTGCACTCCGCACAAATGGGCAACAGGGCACAGAAATATTTACCTGGTCTATACACCATGCATTATATGATGGCTGGTCAATGCCATTGCTTTTGTGTGCACTCGAAGGAGAATATTTCGGCAATAAGACATTTCAGCTCACTACTTCGCAACCATTCGTTAAGTATGTGATGGACTCAAGCGGAGAATCAGCAGTGGAATTTTGGAAGCAGGAATTCGCGGGGCTGCAAACAGAGCAATACCCTGCTTTGCCCAGCGCAGGGTATCAGCCACGAGCTGATTCGACGATACACCAGAAGATTGGCCCCGTCAGTCGCCCATCTGCGGGCTATACGATGTCTACCATAGTTCGCACAGCATGGGCATTGGTCACAGGGAGCGTGCAAACGTCGCCGGATGTTGTGTTTGGAGCTGTCGTTACCGGGAGACAGGCACCTCTGCCTGAGCTAGAACGCATGGCCGGCCCAACCGTGGCGACTGTACCTGTACGTATCAACATCAATCGCCAGCAAAGTTTGAGGCAGATATATGAAGCAGTCGAAGATTACGGCGTACGCGCTAGTCAGTATGAACAGATGGGATTGCAATACATCCAACGAGTGAGTACAGAGGCACAAGAAGCCTGCCGTTTTCAGACACTGGTAGTCGTACAACCGGCCACAGCAAGCGACCCTGCTAATGAAGCTCAAAGGCTCTTTGTTCCCAGCCAAGAGCAGAATGATAATTGGAAAGCACTAGATACATTCAGCACATATGCAATCACGATTGTATGTGAATACGCTGGTTCAGAATTGCAGTTCTCCATGAGTTTCGACTCGGGGATAATAGACCCCGCCAAGGCACAAAGAATTCTTGAACAATTAACGCATACTACACGTCAGATATGCGATCCAGCAAACATTGATACCAGACTTGGCGACCTGGATGTTCTCACTTCACGGGACTTGGAAGATATCTGGTCCTGGAACGCTACGGTACCATTGGCGGTGGATGACCATTGTGTGCATGACCTGGTCACAAAACAAGCCCAGAAGCAACCATCAGCAACGGCCATATGCACATGGGACGGCAAGCTTACAAATCGACTCACGTACGCGGAGGTAGACGACCTGTCAACACGGCTAGCATGCTATCTGGTTACTCTCGGCATTGGTCCAGGGATTATCGTTCCCCTTTGCTTTGAGAAGTCCATGTGGACATCTGTTGCAATGCTTGGTGTAATGAAAACTGGCGCCACTTCGGTGGCATTGGACGTCACCCAGCCTAAAGATCGCCTCCGAGCCATTGTCGGTCAAGTTCAACTAACAGCCACGGTTTCATCAAGAGAAGGCGCGGCTCTTGTCGCGTCTCTGTGCTCCTGCAAGCAAAATATCATTGTTGATCTAGAAAGTTTGCAGCAAATGGTACCGACAGCCCATCTCCCCGATGTAGATCCAAAAAACACTCTCTACCTAGCATTTACTTCCGGTAGCACGGGCGAGCCGAAAGGCGTGAAGATCAGTCACTCAAACTTGGCTAGCGCCATTAAATACCAGCAACAGCCTCTCGGATTTACGCCTGATTCACGAGTGTACGATTTTGCCTCATATGCCTTCGATGTGGCCTGGTATAACGCTTTTCAAACCCTAGCTGCGGGGGGGTGTTTGTGCGTGCCTTCAGAGCATCAACGTAAAAATGAATTATCCGCCTCTATCGTGGGTCTCAATGCAACGTCAGTCACTCTCACGCCGACTGTCCTAGATGTGCTAGACGATGACGTTTTGAAGACTCTGGACATTCTCGAGACCGGCGGCGAAGCTGTTCATCAGGCACAGATTGACAGGATCAAGAAGCATACGAATGTACGCATTGCGTACGGGCCCGTCGAGTGCACCATTGGAGTCACCTGGGCTTCGGAAAACCTCGGCCATCGTGACATTGGTCGTGGACTAGGAGCATGCACGTGGGTGGTTGACCCAGATTCACCCGAGAAATTGGTTGGCGTAGGATGTATCGGCGAACTCTGGATTGAGGGTCCGCTAGTTGGCGATGGCTATCTGAACGATCCAGTTAAGACGGCTGCATCATTCGTAGATAACCCATCCTGGCTTGTACGCGGCAGCTCCAGCCATCCGGGACGATGTGGCCGGCTGTATAAGACGGGTGATCTTGTAAGGTATAAGTCTGACGGCTCATCGCTTGTATTTATTGGCCGCAAAGATATGCAGGTAAAAATCCGCGGACAACGCGTAGAGCTAAGCGAGGTGGAATATCATGTGCGTAAGTGTCTCGCCAATGAAGCTGGAGTTACCGGAAAGGCCGATGCATCTATAGTGGCTGAGGTTGTTACACCACGGGATACCGACAAAGCCGTGCTTCTCGCGCTCATTATGCCCGCAGGCGCAGCGATAATGACTCAAGAAGAACTCACTCTTGCTGTTGCCGAACTCACAGACGGCACCAATAGACGCTTATCAGCGAGTGTGCCTTCTTACATGATTCCCATGGGGTATCTACCTCTGGCTAGTGTGCCTAGAACCACTACAGGTAAAACAGATCGTCGATCTCTCAAATCGGACCTTGATGCGCTATCACTGAATGATCTCCGGGACCGTCTAGTTTCCAAGTCTCATAAACGGTCAGTTGCAACCGCAACGGAAGCTCTGCTTCAACGTCTATGGGCTTCGGTGCTTGGCATTGAAGGTAGCGCCATTAATGCTGATGACAGCTTCTTTGAGCTGGGAGGGGATTCCATTCAAGCTATGCGACTTTCGACCGCTACATGTCGTGAGGGCATGCCGATCACCGTATCAGACGTGTTGAACCACCCGCAGCTCAGCCAACTAGCACTGTGTTTGTGCTCAACGATCGAGTCTCCTATTCATCAGCCAGCTCATTTCTCGCATCTAGACTTGGATAAAAGGAACCATTTGCAGGACGGGATCATCCAGCGGATAATGCACTCAAATGTTGAAGCACAGGACATTTTACCCGTGTCTCATTCTCAAAGACAATTTTTAGACGGCTCCATTAAGGGAACGCCGATTGGGATCAACCATTTTTTTCTCGATCTACCAGCCTCCACCAGTATTTCCCGACTCGCTGCGAGTTGTGATGACTTGATTCAGCATTTTGAGATCCTACGGACGATCTTCGTCGCCTTTGAGTCTAAGTTTTATCAAGTCATTTTGAAACACCTATCAGTACCTCTAGAGATTCGCCATGGTGCTGGAAACTTGTCAGACTGTTTTGAATCATTACGCCAGGAGGATGGTGCACAGACAGCTACGCTTGGCCGCACATTTCTGCGTCTAGTGCTTCTCCAGGCTCAGACAGGCGACATGCGCCTCGTTATTCGTATTTCCCATGCGCAGTACGATGGAATCAGCTTCGGGAATATTCTTTCCGCATTATCCAACTTGTACGAGGGACATTCGCTTCCGCAAGAGCCAAGTCTATCTAGCCTGATTCACGTTCAAAACGAGGACTTGAATTATTCATACTGGGATTCGCTACTCAAGGACTCATCAATGACATACATGAGGTCTCAAGATGCAACTGTCACAACAAACGAAAGTTTCTCCATTCTGCGGCTCGAGAGAACGACTTCGTCCCCCAATGTTGCCGCTGGCATGACGAAGGCCACGCTCTTCACTTCAGCGTGTGCGCTCATGCTCGCCCGTATGACCGGATCCCACGATGTTCTGTTCGGTCGTGTTGTCGCTGGAAGGGGTGCGCTACCAGTAGCATTACGCAACATTGTGTTCCCTTGTATCACTGTTCTGCCTGTCCGCGTGAAGCTCCCTCCGTGCGCCAGCGTGAGTCACAGCGCGCCGGCACAGGTTCGAGATCAATATATTACGGGCCTAAAGTATGAGAATATTGGACTTCCTCAGCTGTCAACGCATTGTGAGAGCTGGCCAAAAGATGTGCAGGAGTTTGGCTGCGTTGCCCAGTATCAGAATGTTGATGAAAGCCCAGTCTTGAACCTTTCCGGCTGCTCGATCCCTACTCAACACTACAGGGCGATCATGGATGAGCAAGGAAGTAGCAACACGATTCAGATTGTCGCAGTACCGTCCGGTTCTCAATTGAACTTGATAATTACTGCCAAATCAACAGTCTGCGATATGGCATTACTGCATCTTGCTATGGAAGAACTCTGTGCCGCTCTTGCAAGCTACTAAGGTACACAGCGTGAAGAAACTAGTTGATTGAAGGAGCGGCTGAGCTCCACAATATGCTTCTGTTAAATCACGTCAGAAAATCTATTCTACCTAGAAACATAATAAAGCTTTACTATTCACGCGTGCCCAGACTATCAAGCCATCCAAGTACGCAAGTAGTGTCGTGAGATTCGGCGCATAGTCCCGTAACTCCGAGGCGAGCGCACCGGCACCGGAAGTGACGTGTAGAAACTGCTTGTGTACGGTAAACCACGTATGTGATTGTACTTGAGGTACGGAAGATCCCGCATGTCAAACTGCGCAGTTTTTGGTGCACATGACCGGTTAGCGGCGCGTACTGGATCGGCCGTCCTTGAAGTACGTGTACATATAACGTAGGTATACAGTAGACTCACAGTATCCGGACTGTGACAGCCAAGCTTGCGCGGGGAGGTGGCGGGACGATCCGCAAACCAGCTAATAACTAGACACGGAAAGTCAAGTTTCTTGTCGAAGCTAACTGCATAGCGCTCCACAGAGGATCAGTCTGCATACCACCATATATTGCATATGCAACTACGGAGTACGGAGTACGGGAATCCGCAAGAAAGATGCCCTTGGCCTTCATTCGATGACACCACACCTCCCTCCCACATACCATCTCCATTTATTTGGACACAGCTCTTGTACCTAAGCTATTCCACTTTTAGAAGCCCGTGGCCCGAGTATTCTTGGCGTAAGCAGAAAGCGACCTCGCCACGTCAATGCGGCGGAGCCACAACGCTTCAGATGTTGCATTGCTTCCTTGGTAGCGTAAACAAGTTCCACGGTGTAAGTAAAGAGTACATTGCGCTCACAGAAGTGCAGAGGGGAAATACTAGCGCAGAAAAGATCGCTATGGGCTACTAGTGTGGAGCTCGAGAATCGATATTTCTCCGTTCATGCTCAGGACTTGGGAGTGGCAGACAGACTTGCCTGTCAGTTAGTCCGTAACCCCTCTCGCCCTTACTCATTTATTTATATGAAGAATACACCAACTGAGCCTGCCAGCCCGGCAAATCAAAACAACCACTGCGAGCAGCGACGGAGCTAGTAACCCCATCGAGTAGGGTAAGCGATGCTGTTCCATACACTGCTGGCATGCAGCCTAGCCGGGCTTGCGAGAGCTCAATTCCCCCCTGAGCCGGAGGGAATAACCATTCTCCGGTCAAAGCTCCATGAAAACGTGACGATATCTTACAAAGAGGTTTGTGTGGATAGTAACGATCGAGAGGTAGGAGCTAACGAGTTTCACAGCCAGGTATCTGCGAGACTACTCCAGGTGTGCGATCGTATGCCGGCTACGTACACTTACCCCCTGGCACTTTGAATGGAGCGGGAGAAGTCCAAGATTATCCTATCAATACGTGAGTTGTGCTCCTCTCACCACTTTTTTTTATATGCAATAGACCCTCATACTCGGGAAGCTTCTTTTGGTTCTTTGAAGCCCGCAAGAATTCAGCGAATGCGCCTCTGGCGATATGGGTCAATGGCGGGCCTGGTTATTCAAGTGTTCTAAAGTAAGAAAAAACATAACTCACCTCAACGCCCGAGACGAGAGCTATTTTACGCGGAGGGCCAGCTAACCATTCAACTACAGCCTTTTAGAAGAGAATGGGCCTTGTCGGGTGGAAGATGATTCCAAAACCACCCGTCTTAACCCGTGGAGCTGGAATAACGAAGTCAATATTCTCTACATCGATCAACCGAATCAAGTCGGCTTCTCGTACGACGTTCCAACCAATGGAAGCCTGAAAATCACAGTTGATGAGGATGGCGCAGAGTATTTCTACTATCCAGAGCAATTTACCGAGACTCCAAAAGCCAATTTATCATACTATCCTGGCACATTTGCTAGCGGAAATCCCGCAGCAGCCCCGAACTCGACGAGATCTGCAGCACACGCGATTTGGCATTTTGCCCAGATTTGGCTTGGCGAATTTCCTCATTTCAAACCAAAGACCAACAGCATAAGTCTATGGACGGAGGGCTACGGCGGACATTTCGGTCCTGCCTTCTTTCAGTTCTTTCAAACGCAGAACGACAAGATCACCAATGGCAGCATTAAGAAGAAGGACGCATTCTACATTCACCTCGATACTTTGGGAATAATCAATGGCCTTATAGATCTCATCTATACAGGGGAGGCCTGGTATAACTTTGGATACAACAATGTAAGTGCCCGTCGATTGCGTGAATCCTACCTTCACATACTGGACCCCTGCAGGCACTGATGCCACAATGATAGACCTATGGGATTGAAGTCTTCAACAAAACCGTATACCATGAGTTGATGCATAGGTGGAGTCGTGCCGGCGGTTGCAAAGAGAGGATTATTGCATGTCAGGAAGCACTAAAAAAAGGTGACTGGGTTGAAATCTGTGGTGCTCTCAACACTGAAGATCCGGGCTGTGGTGGGCCACCCTTTCAACAGTACTATAATGGAGGTCGGGCTTGGTACGATATCGCCCATCCCGCGGCTGATCCTTTCCCCAAACCTTATCGTAAGTGTCTAACTTCTTCTTTTTTTAATGCAAACTTGCCCTTCACAGATATCATGTGTTTAACACTTGTTTCTATGGAACAAGTCATCACACTTACATACTAGCATTGCTCGGACAAAATGCATAATTCTTAAGAGAGTTTAGGCTGACACCAAATATTCCAGTGTATGGATACTTGATGGAAGAATCTGTTTTAGGAGCGCTCGGAGTCCCCGTAAACTTTAGCAAGCAATCACTTGCCGCCAGCCAGAGCATTCAGGGATCTCTAGATGTCATACAGGGAAGCTTTTTGGATTCCATAGGAGATCTCCTAGATCATGGTGTCAGCGTGCACCTCATGTGAGCGTGAAGAGCCATTTAATTTCCATCATGGAGATGCTGACCTGCATTTGTTAGGTATGGCGATCGAGACTACTCCTGCAACTGGGCAGGAGGTGAAGCAAGCAGCTTAGCAGTTCCATACAAGCACTCATCCGACTTCACCAATGCCGGATACGCTCCGTTACTGACCACTGGCGGCGTGGACGGCATGACCAGACAGTTTGGCAACTTCAGCTTTACGCGCGTGTTCCAGGCCGGCCAAGAAGTCCCGGCCTACCAGCCTGAAGCAGCTTACGAGATTTTTAAGCGAGCAACCTTCCATCGCGACGTACCAACAGGTAGTGTGCTAGTTACGGACGACTTTACAACTAGTGGTCCGCGAACAATCTGGAACATCACAAATGAGCCCCCAGAGCCGCCTGAGCCAAGGTGCAATGTCCTAAAGCTCCAGACGTGCACTTCCGAAGTTATAGACAAGATCGTCACTGAGAAAGTCATTGTTAAAGATTGGTTCGTGGTTGATGAGGTCGAGGAAAGGGGTTCCGAGGATGTTTTCGAAGACTATGAAAGTTCCGGTGAGCTGTAGTTAAGTTTTATGTTGAGGTAATTGATTCACATAACGTGTGGCAGCCTCGCATTTCTGACTGAAACCTGAATTATGTCTCTGGCTTGCCTTGAGGCCGCAGCTCCTTTACATTTGGAGAATATTGTCAGACAAAACATTAATTCCACAATCTAATCGCGATGTGGAATAGAATGCATTCTTGAGAGTGGTCTTTCCCCTTTTCCTCCTCTACCCTCATGATCTGATATAAGGTGACATGTAGTTGCTGTAGACTGTAGCACATATAAATTCAAAACTGAAAATATGCCATAGATTCTGCTCTGTAGTCAAAACTATCATCAAGTTTCGATTCTTGGCGTTGAGTCGTCTTTAGCTCGCATTGGCAAACTCAAATACCCTATCGACATGACTGAAGGATAGACGTATGCCAATTCATGAACTCCCTACGCATCGCATAGTTTCACTACGGTTTTCTGTACAATGCTCACGTGACAACAGTCCAATAACTTATGGCTAGATAACAGACTATTCTTTTTTTGTGGCCGAAATTTTCGAGCTCAAACAAGTACCGCAAGTGGGATCAACTCATGAGCTTTACACAAGAATAATCTCACAGAAAAAGATGAGATGGTCCACAATGTGACATTAAACATCCAATTCTAGGTCATCCAACACAGAACAGCAAATTTGTAATTCCTTAGGAGGAATAGCCTGCCGGAAGCATACATTGTGGGTTGCACAGGGTTGTGCAACGATCTAGATCGTCGGCTTCAAAATACAATATATTCAATAAGTCTGTCTGTCTGTCTAAGAAGAAGAAAACAAATCAAGGTGGGAGGCTCGATATCGCCGTATAAATATGGTGGCGGAAAGGTGACCATGTGACTCGCTCCATGATCCTTGGTGTGCTTGGCGGCAGGATTCCAACATACATACATATCATTACTGAATTCAACTTGTCGCAGGAAGCTGGGAAGGGCCGTATTCAGCATGGCTACATTTATCGGTGGGAGGACGTGGTGAATGAACAAGTCATTGTGTACCTGTGCATGCTCACTTATGTTAACTAAGCGCTTGGATTGTTGCCATTATCCGACCTTCTATTGTGGCTACATTACGTTAGCTCCCATCCAGCAGCATCTTCCGCTAGGGTCGTAACGATCGTACGCGTAACAAGTAGCTACCCTAGGAGTGCTCAAAACTATACATATAGTATGAAATTCTCAGCTTTGGTACATACCACGATCTCAATATAGGGATAAGTTGTTCAATTAATCAAGTCTGCGTAGTGGGAACCATACTATATAACTAAAAAAAAGGAAGCAAATAGAAATATAGCCAGCCAGTAGTCGCCTCATGACTGCCAAAGTACACCACCACATAGCCAGTGAGAACTAACATTATGTTTTGTCAATCTGATATGTTTCTGTGCCGCCAATTGCTCATCCTCTCGCAAAAGTAAAGTATTTCCACATTGTCGGCAAGAGAACCTCGGAAGTCCACTAGAAAACTTTGTCTGAGCTTTCCAGGGGCTGGGGGGAAGGGGATAGATGAGTGTGCCGACAGCATCAAGTAAACAGAAATTTCATGTTCACTAATATTTGTAACAGCGGTGGCGGCGTTCGTCCCATCTTCTGCGTTCACGGCATCTGCAGTGACGTGATTTGTTGTCCCACCATGCGTACGGATCATTCCAGCATCGGCGGTCAGAAGCTGCGTCGATGTCGTTTATATTCTCTGTCTCAGGCTGAGGCAACGCAGTGATAGAACCAATAGCAAAGAAGAATAGAAGAGTTTTTTGAAGAAGCATTTTGGGTGAGTCGAGTGGTGTAACCGTTAGTTAAACAAAGACGGTATTAGATGAAGTAAGGTATTTAAGTATGGTCAAGTACTATGAATCAAACAAGAGTAATTTGTGTGGGACATAGGATAGATTATATATTAGCAAAGCTTGCGGGGGCCAAGACTATGAAATAAACTGGGCTCCTGTCTGGAGGAGCTGACCTGGACAAGTCAGCGCTAGTTAGTGGCTAGTTTTTTTTTAATTCTTTGTCATTCTTTATCGTGTGCTCACTCAGCCATCATCAATGGGCCGCTTTCGTTAGGTTTCGACTGCCGTGTCTCAGCCATGCGCTAATGAATTAGTGCCACATATACGTGTACAGCGTCCAGCGGAACCAACATATAATGTGGCTGCCAAAGTATCCTGTGTGTTTACCTACGACAAAATCCCTTTGTCCTTTCGGGTGCGTCGCATAACTCAAAAGTGTACGGAGTACTCCGTACATGTTGGATTTCATCCGTAAGCACTAGCATAGTTGGGCGTTTGGAGAAGGCTGGGCGAAAGATGGATGCCGGACGTCATATTGAGTGTCAATTGTAAGCCGTTTCCACCGTTCGCTGCTAAGTTGTCTCATCCTCTCTATTCCAGGATGACGACGATCTGCGAGTAGTCGGCAGATGACGAAGAAATAAACCTGATTACTTTGCCCCCTCCCCTCGTCTCTCCTCGCTTCGTTGGGCCACCAGAGTAGCTCCATCAATGAAGTTCAAGGACTGTGGCGTTGATGGGCATCCAGAACCAAACATCTCGGATAAATCGGCTATCGTGGCTGTTTCTCCGCCCGTTTGACAACAATAGCGCTTATCCATAATGTCAAAGGCGCGCTAATAAGCAATAGCTTGATGCCGGACTCGCTAAAGTTCCGGACTAGTTGACAATTGCCGGCCTCGCAATGCCGTGACGCTGAATGCCGACCGCTGACCGCTTATTGTTGGGTTTGCCATTCAACGTCATGGATTCATGATTTTATTACGACATAAAAATAATATATTTGGGAGCGACAAACTATATCAGTAGATGTCTTATTTTTACATATTCTAGGGCAACACTCTAGTTAGTTAATTTTCTCCAGCATGGTGTAGTCGACATTTGTTGTTCAACGTTACAAAGCTACGAGTCTACAGACTAAAAAAAATAAAAATAATTATATGTATCCAATGGAAACCCGCCAGGCCAAGTGTGGATAGATGAAACTCTTTGTGGTTTTGACTTGACAAAATATGTTGATAAATAGCCTTCATGAATAGTAAGACTTACGGCGTACGAACTATAACAGGACAGTATGCGGCCGCATTGATTTGCAGCACTATCTAGGCGACATGTGTTGCATATTTTATGTCTAGAAAATAGTAGTTCTTGTTGAGCTATGTGAGGTCGTGAGAAATGGTAATACCGTAGCTACCCATAGGTCGAAGCGTCTAGACCACTACGGATTCCACCTAAGCTATGGACATCTTACGATGTTTGTAAACAAAGCAATTAGTTTATTGACAAACAAATTCAACAATCATTTATTCCACTGAGCTCAGACAACGGCATCGCCCGACTCACACGGTGTCGTATGCCGCTAGAAGTCCGTTTGTCCATTGTTGTGAATTTATAGTTGTTAGTCAATGATTTTTGGCGGGGTAATTCCGGCATGTATTACGAACATCGGATTCAGGACCAAAAAAAAAAAAAGAGACGGTCTCTGCTACTATCCTCATAATTTGGCAAAGCTCTCACTCAAAGATGATGGTTGTGTCATGAGAGCCCGTACTGTCCCCTTACAGTGCGGCAACGAGGAGGCGCTCCATCATGGCAAAGTCACTGTTCAAGAAGTGGGACATTGGTTTAGGCTCTTTCACACTTTCGAGAACGACGATTGCAATGGAGAAGAGGATATGATCGAGGACACTCCTTCTCAGGCCAGTCGAACCAACTTTAACCGCCCTATTGGCCGAGATTCATGTCCAGATAAGCCCGGTATGGATCCCGTCCGTAACTTTATGGACTATTCTTCCGAGTATGACTTCCCTTTATATTCCATCTTCACATCTTGCTAATCGGCCTGCATTTATAGGGAATGCCACACAGAATTTACCTCCGGTCAAGCCGCCCGCATGTATGAGCTATTTAAGAAGTATCGTGCTCAACCTATATTGTACGACCAAGTGTACGGCTAGGACTGTAATTCTAAAAGCCTACACTTCAGGAGGTCAAGTTGCCCTGATAACTCCTACCCTGGGAATGAGGGTAGAAGCATACCTGCAATGCACCAAACACAGTCAAGAATATGCCAAAGAATTTCGCAAGGATGACGGGGGTGCGACTACTCTATGCTTGGTTTTCTGGATGCCCGAGGCAGGAAGGAATAAGCACTAGTGGCATCGGAAGGATTATAAGGAAGGGGTTCGGAAGGGTCTGTCGGAGGAGAAACTCCGCATCTATCATCATCTATCATCCTCATCAAGATCACATCAATACACATGAATTTGATCCCTTACAATTGATTAGGCTAGAAGCATTACCGCCATTGGAAGGAGTGTGTCAAGGATCAGGTGGGAAGCACGCGCTAAGTCACCCCTGTTCCATTCGCCAGAGCTTAGCTGTCATTCCACCACTGTTTTCCTGAATCAACCCGGAAAGTCATTTTACGAGGCTAAGCATGACTCACGCAGAGAGAAAACACTCTTTCATAGTGTTATATCTGTCTATTTCCACATAGTCGTTCATCTGTTTACCTTGCTACCGATAGCTAATAGCAAAATTGGCAGTGCCGTTATTGCCTGTGCCGCTATTAGCTAAAGTCCTAGCTTATTTTTGTAGCCGTAAAAGATTACGAGCCCGTGCGAGGGCCTAGTTCCGATGCGTTGTGTTGTGTTATGTTGTGAGCATTGTAGTTGCTCGCTTTCCCGCGACAAGATACTCATTGATCTGTCTCCTGTTTCAAGCCCTTCCAGAAGTGACATTTTCGAAGCTGATCCTTCGTCAACTGCTTCATACGAGTTGCATTTGTCCGCAAGTTTAAGTATTCACCACAGCCGTATTTGTGCCAGACTGGTGCAGTGTCGTTGCGGAATACATTTGGATCGCCCACAGATCTAGCAAAGCTCGTCCAGTACGATTGCACTACTGGCACAATCGGTGCATTGGATTTCCCAGCATCATAACTGTCTGCACCTGGCAAAGCTGCATAGTTTGTGGCATATTCGGGACCCCAAACAGCCTGAACTTCCCACGTATGTGGGACAATAATCCCAGAGGCGACCTCGACGGGGTCAAGAATGTCGTCAAAGAACGCATAAACCGGCATGTCAGCCTGGTTGAAAACCTCGGCGAGATTGAGTGTCGGACAAGTAAAGAAGGAATCACCATAGATGGCCGCAGCCCGAAAGAACAGAGGAGACACCTTTTTCGTTACATTGGGGAATGTGGAAGGTGTGTCAGCGTAGAGTTTCTCCAATGTATTCAAGGATGAGACAGTCAGATTAGGGAGCTGCGTCTTCATGAAGCCATTGATGTCATTGGTAGTGATGGCCTGGGGGGCGAGAAAGGTTCCTTCCGATTGTCCCGTGCCCATTAGTAGGGGTCTATCCTTCAGAAATTTCCCTTGTTCCAAAAGGTTCAAAGGCGTATCTGGTATGAGGTCACCGTCAATTACAGGTCCATAACCAAACAACGGTGCTTGCTGCTCTCCGGGAAACGGAACAGCAACATTTGCCATTTGGATCGCATCGGTCGAGAGAGAGCGTAAACAACCCAGGCTGTTGCAATTGGTAGCATTGAGTAAAGCTTTGTAGTGAAATTCCATTTGGGCAACGCTGTAGACAGAGGGCAGGTATACGGACTGCGCAATTCCCGCATTCCATTTTGCTCCTGCTGCTTTAGACTCATTGCCACCATAGGCGAAGAGTTGCAAGAGCACGCTTCCGCCACCTATCGATGTTCCAAACAGTGTCACCTTTTCAGGATTCCCGCCGAAGGCCTTGATATGACGCTGTACCCAAGTGATAGCAGCGCGCTGATCCCGGAGACCAATGTTCAGGTTCCCCTCGGCAGCCATGTCCTCGCTGGCCAAAAAGCCGTAAGGCCCGACTCGATAGTTAAAAGATACAATGATAACATTGCCATCCGCAGCGTCGATAAGTCCCGTACCATTATAGTTGGGATTAAAAAGTTGGCTAAACCCACCACCCTGTATCCAGAGCATCACAGGCAGGCCTCCAGGCATAGAAGTCGCATGTGCTGGTGCATAAACGTCGATGTAAAGACAGTCTTCGGAATAGGTCCCTGGCAGTGGAGAAGAAGAGTCTCCTCTACCAGCAATACCGTAACAAACCGGTCCATGCTAGCGTTTGCCGTCAGCTGCCGTCGAGCAAAATAAGTTATTATCAACTTGCCTGCTTGGCGCTCAAAACGCCAATTTCAGGCAGGGGGTCCACCGGAGCTCTGAATCGTCGGTCACCAGTCACTGGCGCAGCAAAACTACATTATCATACAGCGTCAGCTAGTAGAGCGCGGAGGCCTGATTTCATTTAACGAACCGCATTCCAAGGAACTGATTGATGCCGCGCGACGACGCCGTTCCTTCGTATGTGGCATAACCGAGGTCCACCTTGGGTGCGCCAGGTATGGAGTGATCAAAAATTGGTGTTGCAAGAGCATAAGGCGTGTGAGCTAACCCCCAGAGCACAGAGACAGTTAATAATGAAGACAGCATCTTTGAAGAGAAACAGTTGGTTTTTCTCAATGATGGGGAATAATGACAATGCAGGCTCATGGCGAACTTGGGCATGGTTGGCCTCTGGAGTGTTATTAATATAATGTCTAAATTCTACGCTTCCCAATGAAGCTGAAAAAACAGCAGGGTCTAGTACATGGACGACTACAGTATTTTTAATTAGTAATGTATTGCGTGTTACGGAGTACTTAGTATTAGGATTACAAATGTAAGATCTAAGCGGCGCTAACCCGTAGATTCCTGGATTTCTCATTGGTGGGGATTGAAGGCGTGGGGGAGCCGCGCGGGAACCTGGGCGGGTTTTATTAATTCATCAGATGCTTTGTTCATATCAATTATGAGGACCGGCTAGTAATAATGACAACCACCTCGTGGAACCTTGACACGCATAGGAACGAGCAGAAGATAAATCTACTCTCTTCACTTGTAAATCCACACAGCTTTTGTGGTGTTATCTTGGCTTGCGACTCTAATCAGTGCTTTCAGCGAAATAACCTAGGTCCCTAGTTGATCCTTTGAGTTTACTAAAGTGAGGTTGCTAGTTGTGTCAGAAACCAGTATACATGTGTGGTTGGTGGGCGGCTTGGGTCGACCAAATAGCAGCGTAGATGTGAAATGCGAGACCTACCGCCATGCCATGGCCATCATATTATATCACCGCTATCGTTCCAAAAGGCTGCTATCTCAGCTGTAAGATCTCTGAGTGCCGTTCCACTTTGCCATGCGTTTCCCACTCTACTTGAGACGTTCAACCAATCCGCAATTACGCTTTCTTTGTCTTCTAGCCCTGGAAAGTGGACGAGAAAGTCGCCTCTCCTGACCCTAAATTCTTCCATTTCTGTGATCGACTTTCTTTCTAAATAGTTTTCTGTCCGCCCTTCGTAATATGCATTGAACCAATGCTGAGGAACGTATCGTACAGCGTCTTTAAACTTTTTCTCTCCCATCAGCAATTCCATTGCGGATTGTTCACTATGAGGTAGTTCAACATCTGGCCTGTAATGCCTAAACCCTATCACATTGGCCACCAGATTGACGCTCCATTCATCAACGCGTAAAAGAAAAACGCCGTTATTTAGACCGTTCATATCCTTGTTCACCAGGGCATTTAATTGAGGCTTATCCGTATTGCTGGCTCCCGAAGACACGGTAGGTAAGAAAGTTGCTGGTGATTGGCAATAGTCAAGGACAACCGTATCACCATCAACCCAAAACAGCCACTCTAATCGCTCTGCGGGCGGCTTTGCCAGCTCTGCCAGAAGGACGGACAAGATGAATGCATGCTTGTTCCAGAGAGAGTCGATGATAGGCGCTGTGAATATGTGCAGCGGAGTGCGGTGCACCATGCTATGCAAAATATGTGTTGTTACTGCACGTCGATATGGTAAACCATCGCCGAACTGAGCTGTCAAGGATGCTATTCGTGGGTGGTTGCGATGGAACATTGCAGGTGAATTCGCGCACGTCCGCCGTAGCGTTCGGGCTTGGCTTTCAAGCTCGTCAGCTGCCATTGTTACCCATGTTGATTCGCCGTAGACTGTTACATCATGTTTTGCGTGCGGAAAAGCTGTGTTGATGCCTTGGCGCTGCGATGAGAATGAGAGTACGAGCAGGAGTGCCACACTTGTCTGAGCGAGAAGACGAAGTGCACGACTGCTGGCCATATTCCCGGGCTTGGCCAGCAATAATAGACGCTTTTGTTGTCGCTTCGGATACATACTATCTGTGAATCCTAGGTAGACCACCCTGTAGCGCCAAGGCTTACCAACCATGAACGTGTTGGAATATCGCCGCCAAGCACCACAAAGCCTGTCACGTGGTCACCTTCAAGCCACGATATTTATACGGCGATACCGCGCCTTCCACTATGACTTCTTTTCTTCTTCTTAGATAACGAACCCGA